>VYXD01002688.1:61390-111574 GCA_013397195.1 Hylia prasina
ATGTCCTGACGGACTGTCCTGGGCCGCTCAGGCCGCCTCCCGGGCCGCTTCCCGCTGTCGAGGGCGGCGGAGCGAGGGAGTCGAAGCTGCCCAAAGTTTAAGAGGGGAGAGGGGCGCCGTGCGGGACGGCGGCGGGAGCAGGGTGCGGAGCTTGCCCGGCGAGGGCAGGCAACCCTGCCGCTTGGCTGGCGTAGTGAAGCCGCTGCTACTTCAATCGCTCTTTACCTGAATTAAAAAGTGATAGTTAGCATGTCCTGTATTTTGTCTTATAAAAAGTATGTTATAAAAATATGTATGTTATAGGTAAAAATGACCCCATGTGCAGCTCTGGGGCTCCCCAAGATAAGAAGGATGTGGACCGGTTCAGAGGAGGGCCACCAACATGATCTGAGGGATGGAACGTCTCTGCTGTGGAGACGGGCTGAGAGAGCTGGGGTGGTTCAGCCTAGAGAAGGCTCTGGAGGGACCTGGTTACAGCCTTGTGGTATCTGAAGGAGGCCTACAAGAAAGCTGGAGAGGGACTTTTTAACAAGGACATGTAGTGATAGCACAAGCAGGATGACTTTAAACTGAAAAGAAGGGAGGTTTAGATGGAATATTAGGCAGGTACTCTTTACCGTGAGTGTGGTGAGGCACTGGAACAGATTGCCCGGAGAAGCCGTGGATGCCCCATCCGTGGAAGTGTTCAAGGCTAGCTTGGATCAATCTAACCTAGTGAAAGGTGTCCCTGCTTATGGCAAGAGTTGGTTGGAACAAGATGATCTATAAAGTCAATTCCAACCCAAAACATTCTATGAGTGAATTGCAGTTGTTTTGGTAAAGAAATGTTTCTGTAGCAAGCTTGTATCTTTCTACCTAATGGTGCATTCAGTGTTACTTTCACAAGCCAGCCATCGGTATGAGAAACCTAGTAAGGTGACAAGGTGCCAATAACTAGACTCCCTTTATTAAAAGAATGAGTAGAAGTGATACTGTGACTTACAGCAGCCTTTCAATCGTGAGCTGTCTGACACCTTGTTTTTGCAGATTCTTCCTGTTTCTGTATCTGTGAGCAGATTGGAAGCCTTGGAACTGCTGCTCATCAAACAATGACTAGAAAGTCTCAAAGAGCTCTGCTGCAACTATATTAATGAAGTAACTCGGACATGATGTTATGAGTGATTAGATACGACAATAAGAGGCAGCATATATGCATAGTGCACCAGAGGAACAACACAGCATCGTCTGTGATTGTGACAGGGAAACATCTAATGTTTTTGGGACATTCTTTAGCTTGCTGGTGAACAGGGCTGTGGGTGCTGGTGGGAGGAAACTAGAAGCATTTGGCTGGTGTCCCGAGGGGTTGCAGGTGTCTCACTGCCTCACTGCACAGTTCCCCTGGGAGCACAGCTCAGTTGTTTTCTTAGCTTTGAGGTACTTCATTGTAAAAGTGAAACAAAGCCAGTGTGAGACTTCTGAAGTCCTGAAGAGGTTTGCTGGTTTGAGATTGTTGTGAACCATGTCTGAAACATGAAGGTGATTCATCACCATTTCCCAAAAGCTTGCTTTGGGTCTATCCCATGAAATAGTTGACACTGTACATTAACAAGTAGGGGGACAACAGCCAAGCTTTTCAAGATACATGTATGTTTATTGGTCAGCAGATACTAGACATATTAATCCCCCATCACCTCTGTAAAACAGGAAGGCTCCTGCTTATGTTGGTGGATATCATCAGCTATTTCACAATACCCATTAAATACCCTATATAAAACAGTAAGTCTTTAATCTTAAAAGCCTAGTGGTATTCAGTTCCAGCTCTGAATGAAAGAAGACTAAGGATTACAGACCAGAAAAAGATTTGGGTTTTGCCTTCACTGTCATTTCCCTCTGCAATACAAGTTTCCTGTGCGTCCTGAGGTATCACTGTCAGCTAAACCATGGGAAATTTAGTGATGCCAGTGAGGATGTCATATTTCAAGTTAGAGGTCTGCTGCCAATGCTAGTCTATAGAAACAATAATGATTCTTTTTTCTGAGATCAGAAGGTTAATCTTTATGTCATATTAAAGTCCTTGCCAAGAAACTGGGAAGATTATAAATTGTACATGTTTAATTTAGACTTGGCACTTGGCGCTTGTTTACTAACAAGTTTACAAACATGTATCGATTGATTGTTACAGTATCTTTAAATGTTACCAAGCTTAATTTCCAGGCACAACAGCTTAATACAAAGGTTAAGTGACCCTACTAAACGGTGAGGTGAGACTTAATGGTGAATCAGAATTCAAATTTAGGAATGCTAGATTCAAAAGACCATGTTTCTTTCACATGGTGTTGCCATGTCAGAAGGGATGATGTCAAGTAATGTAATGTAGAGGGTCAAAATTATAAAGGCACAGGTGCCAAAGGTGCCACAGAGGAAAAGACAGAGACTTAGCAGTGCACATAGACTCTGTGTCCCATCTTGCCATCTTCCTCACAGCTGGAAGCTGCTGCATCTTGGCAGCATCCCCCATCCTCTGATTCCCATTAGCTTCTGAAGTCAGCAGGAATTGATAATTGCTGGCTTGCACAGAAGGAAAAGATCACTAATCAGCCAGGTGGTATCATCATGACTTTGTTACTGAGCTCCTACAGCCCTACTTAGCTGCTAATTTGGAAAAGCAAAATGCAGCCTTGGTTGTCATCCATGAAAGGCTGCTGGTCCCCAGGTCAGCAGGATTGCATCTCGAAAGGAGCCTGGTGGAGGTGCCTGTGGGCTGCTGGTCACATGGAGCCAGTTTAGTCTTCTTATTTCCAGCAGCTAAATCATATTAAGAAGCAATTAATGTTCATTAAATGCTTTCCTAGTGCTGCCTTCTCATCTAAGCAATGGCTGTCATAAGGATATTAGTTATTGCAAATGAGAGGAGAAATGACTGTTACAATTAGGAAGAAGATAAAGGTACTAAAGATGCTCAGTGAAACTCGAGTCCCATGTTCTGGGGAAACATAAGAGGCCCCAGAGTGAGGTGTTGGTGCGAGACAACTATTTTGGTATTTTTAGTGCACTCACAATGTGACTGCTTTTAGGAAAAAAACTTCTAGCAAATTCACAAAACTGAAACATATGTGTTTCAAACTGGGAGAAAGTCATTGGTTCATTGCATTTCACAACTTCATTTATTTCCACCCACAGTTTTGGGCAACATGGTTTTACATAATGATAAACTGCAAGAACTAAGGTGCCGTCTGCCAGACTCCAGGACATCAAATGGCCTCAGTCATTCCACTAAAGGAAAAACACAAAAGGCAATGCATTCTTGTGCCCCATCAAAGTAAAAAAAAAAAGTTCAAACCACATAATCACCTTGTCTGGCTGTTGCTGCTATGCTTTTTGTCTTGCCTTGTTTTTTCTCTATATTTTTGGGACAGAATTTTGTGTCCTGTAATTTAAAAATTAGGCTTTATTAAAATAATAATTTAATAACTAAATTCAGACAGCAAACAGTCTGTTGACATCTACATAAACCTAGCTAAATTATTAGGTGTTTAAAAGCAGTGACATGTACCATCACTTTGAGATGTTCATCAAGTGAGCCAGTGATGACTCATCCAGTCAAGCACCATTCACTCTTTGGAGAAGGTCAAGGTGAAAAAAAATCAGGGCACATGGAGAAGTCTTCAGGACTCTGAGTGCCTCATAAGATGTCATACTTACAGAATCACTGAATATTCTGAGAATATTCAACTCTTAAGTGAATAACCTGTATGGGGATTGAACTCATGACCTGATGTTATTAGCTACCTGTTCTAACCAACAGCAGGACTTGCTTTTTGTGCACAACATGAATGATTTTTCACTGTTGTGAGCTATTTTTGTATATCCATCACAGTAAGACATTGTGTGCACTTCACCAGATTCCTTTTTTTAGTTTAACAGAGAAACCAGCATCTCTTCTTTAGCAATAATGATCCAACCCAATGGCAGAAAAATACTCATTGCCAAAAGTGCATCTTGTAGCATAAGCAAACTTGAGGCCAGTAACTATGAAAAATGAACTATGAAAATGAGTGCTGCACTGCCAGGCACTGTGTGAGCCTTCATCCAGGTAAAGGCACCACAGGCATGTGCCCATGACTGTAGTTCAGTCTGGTGTCCATGCTTTTCCAAAGGATGGGCCAAGAGGATCTGAGTTACAGTTAGGTACAAAGGAGGATTTTAATTCAGAAACCAAAAAGCTTGCAAGTTGTTAACCTGAAGGGAGATAATTTTTTCCCCCCATTCTCTTTTCTTCCTAAAGGCTCTCAGCATAACATCTTAGCATGACACTATGCAAAAGGCCATACTGGGTCAGACTAGAACAGCGTGTTCTTCAGGCAGTGCCCAGTAGCACAATCCCAGGGAAGAACTGTGCAGTGATCCATCCCTAGGACCCTTTCTCAGCTTCCAGCAATCAGTGGCTCAGGGAATTTCTGAACTAGAGCTAGCTGTGTGTTTAGTTGCCTTTCATGGATTTTTCTTCCATAATTGTGTCTAATTGCTTTTTGAAACCATGTAAACTTCTGGCATCAACAGCAGCTTGTGCCAATGATTTCCATCCAAGATGAATCCTTCCATTACAATTAGCCCAGGAACGATTTGCAAGTCTCTGTTGTTATTTGGAACTCTGATCTCCTTCGCTAAAGGAGATGATGCACTAAGTGTTCTTTTGCAAAGAATTTTACTACAGTTGCACAAAACAGCGCTGCTGTTAATACAAATTCACAGCATCCATTGCTAGAATTCAGTGGGAGTTATTACAGAGCACACTGTGAATGCAAATTAAAAATAATGCACAACACTCAACCAAATCCTAATGGACCAATGGCACAATGTCAAATACATCAGGAGCAAAGACTTTTAATACAATTATTAAAACCCCAAGCAAACAAACAAAGCAAGTGAATTAGCACTGACAAAAACTGTTGGAGCAACATTTACTCATCATAGATCAGCATGCAGACTGACTGTGCAGCTCCCAGAGGCTTTTAAAATGCCTGCATGGCTGAAGGGGGAATATGCCCCCAGGGATGTCACACAATGGAAGTGTTCTCATTGGGCACTGTGGTCAATGGTTGAGGTAATTAAGTCAAACTAAACATTTCTTTCCATCACTGAGTGTGACACACTGTGTCCAGCTGCCCATCTGTAGAAAAATCCTATTTGGGATCACTTCTTTGTTGAAGTCTGCATATAAAATACACAGTGATAGAAATGAGAGGCTATAGTGGAGTCCAGAATCATCTTTTATGATAAAAGTGATAGGGTGTGATGGTCAGTCAGCATCATTTATGTTTACAAAAAATCAGAGCAACAATTCAGGAAAATAAATGCATGATATGAGCAAATAGCAGGGATCACTTGGAAGAAGAAAAAAAAAAAAGGGACATGTGTATGAAAGCCTGATCTTGGAATGGGAAGATTATCCACTGAGTTTCATCCAGGAGGGTGGCCTGACTGATCAGCTCCAAATGTCTTTTTGGGATCACAGTGTACTGAACTGAAAAAGCTAGAGACCTTTTTCTTTTTTTTCTTCTTCTTTTTTTTTTTTTCCCTTTTTTTTTTTTTTTTCTTTCTTTTTTTTTTTCTTTTTTTTTTCTTTTTTTTTTTCATTCCTATATTTCCTTTGTTGAAATTCACAGAGTACAGTAAATGGAAAAATAAGGAAGGATCCTGTGCCAAAGTATGGGGATAGACTACTTCACTGCTATGGAAGAACACCAAAGAAGTGGTACAGAGCACCATGAGCTCATGGATTTGTGGGTTTGGAGGAAGAAAAACAGGACCTCTGTCTTTAAACTTGGAAAAAGCCATTAACCTCATTAAATAGAGTTAAAAATATAACTGCCCAGATTGCAGCCTAAACATATTCTTACATAATAGTGATTCTCACAGTCTCTTCTGCAGTTAAAATTGTTGAATGCTCCATAGAAACATAGCAGCTGCAAATCCATGATTTTCCTTCTCCCATCACCAGGTACTTGGACTATTTGCAGTGGTGAAGTTAATGCTGATTATGATACCAGGGGTGTGCCAAAGGGGTGCAGGTGAGGGATGAGAGTGTCAACAGTGCCAGGTGGGGCTTGTGACTGGGATACCTTGTGTGAAAAGGAGATCACCTGGAGGAAAAACCATGTCCCAGAAATCATGAAGCTGTGTAAGAAAGTAATTGTGAGGGTGCTTGAGAGTCAGGGTTCGACAAGGTCCCTTAGCTCAGATGCAGCTTTAAGGACATGTCAACCTGGGCCACTCTTGAGCTTCTGGTGACCTGCCAGAGTCCTCTGAAAGCTCAGTTTGTCTCTGAAGTGAAACATCAGTGTTTACACAGGGCAGGGGGCATATCCATACAGTGATGAGGAAAAGCAAGACAGTCACTGAACCTTCAGCACATCCTGGGAAGAGAAATATATAGGAAAATAAGCCATAGAAAAAAATCTACCTCTAAGCATTAGGGGGGCTTCCTGTTTCAGAATCATCAGGGAAAACAAGGGGGGGAAAAACTCTGCACAGTTCTTTATTTCTGTTTGTCTAGTAACATCTTGAGCCATTTATAAACTGGAGCCGACTGCCTTTACCTCCAAACAGAAATAAATCCAGGGTACTTTAAGAGCTATCAAGACATACAGACATTTGGGAATGCTTGCTGTAAACCACAGTTGTCTCAGATGTCTTTTTTTTCTCTATTCTGAAGAAATTTTCTGTCTTAACCAATGTTGGCTGTAGACCAGAGTCCAAAATGGGCCAAAACGTGATGGGATTCATGCTGACAAATGAGAGAACCACCTCAGCCAGTGCATGACCATTGCTGTCCTGCTGGGGAGAGGACTGGCCGTGGGACAGCTGGACTGGGGCTGTCCTTGGCAGCTGCAAAGCAGCACAGCCCCTCTCTGGCATAGGGAGAAAGGGAGACACCTTGGAAGGCCTGTGCACTGGCTGCACAGGTGGCAGGCAGAGGCCAAGGGAGGGAGTTGGGACATTTTCCTTCCCACAGCAGGTCATCATCAATTTGGTTCAGCTCTCTTCCTCTCTCTCTGTCTCTCTCCTCTAAACATGTAGTGCTAGGTATGGGACTTCAGTAAATATGCTGATATCCCATACCTCAGTGACAGGCCTTGCTGATTGTATTGCAGCCCTGGCTCACTTTCATTAGGCTCTGCAAATATGCTGCCATTTCTGCAAAATCTGTGTGCTGGGTAAGCCAGGATCTCTCCTACGGTTCTCAGATAGTCACTTATCTATTTCTCTCCCTCTCAATTACTGTACTTCCAGAGAAAGCACATTTTAGTTTATTATATCTGGTGCCTTTGATGGCCTGGCAGAAAAGAATTAAGGTCTAGCAGAGAGGAAAACCAAATGTAACTTAGGAAGAGTGAGTGTCATCTGAACAGAAGGGATCAATAACAGCTCTTATGTTTAGCATTATTTTCAGAACAGGCATTCAGTACCTGGCTCCCAGGTGGGACTTTCTGCAGCACATGGTCATTTTTTTTTCTTACAGACTGACCAGCCTCATTTTTAACCATGAGAGCTTTAACACCCATACTACTTATTTGGACATCCCTACAGTTAACAAGTCCACCTAAATAGACTAAGTTTATAAACATATGATTTGCATACACCATTTCTGAGTCTTTTATATTGAACAGCCTTGGCTCTACCAGTAGATCCAAAAAAAATCTAAAAATATATCAGTGTTTGGGAAGAAGACCCAAAAGGGAGAGCAGGAGCAAGGAGAGGAAGAGATGCATGGGGAGCATGGGGGCTCCGTGTGGGGGATAGGAGGGCTGGTGAAGGGCGTGGAGCCTGAGCACTAAGGGCAGAGGGGAGGGAGGATGAAGGCATTTTCAGCTGAGAGGAATGCTGATGCTTAAAGTACCATTATCATGTGCTGGGGAGATGTGCATTTTAAATACCAGCACTTAAAATTCTTCGTCTTTAATGTCGTGTTTGCATATTGCATGAGTATGCATTTGACCGAATAGCTGAGTGTGTGTAAAAGTCAATTCTAAAGCAAGGAACCTGCAGCTGGAGAAAATTTATTCAGGCTCTCCAGATGCGCTCAGGCTCAGCTTGGCTGTCCTTAAGAGCAAACTGAGAATTTAGCAAGTAAGCAATATGTGATTTTTTTTTTGATAACTGTTGTGTATGGCCATGAAAAACTGAATGAGCCCCCTGCTGCCAGCTGACCAGAGAGTACCATTAGAGCAGCAAGCAGATGCAGCAGCACCTCCCTGAATCACCCCAAACCACATTACTTGGATCTTCTTTGAGGAGAGACAGTGCTTCAGCCTTTGCACCACCTTTTTCCGTCGTGTGTGACTCAGTCTTCCGTGACATGTGTGGTGGAATAATTTACCTTTCAGGGAAAAAGCCCCAACAAACAACAGTCTTTTCACCAGGGATGAGACCACAAATTCAGTCCACACTGGAGGAGTTGAAACTAGCTCCCTTTCTCAACCACAGAGAACCAACTTTTCAGCACAGAATTGCATGTTTGCATTTCTGAGGCACGTTAGCATCTAGCTGAGGATGACGTGCAGTGGCAGATATCTGAAATATCTCCTGCATGGGATATTTGCATGTGGCCTACTGAGCCCTGTGAGACAGGAACCAGTGCTGTCATGGGGCCTGTTTCCTGTCTGGAAACATGTGGTGATGCGTGTCAAGATCTGAAGCAAGATTATCTCTGAAAATTAAAAGGTGCTAAGTAATTCAAAATTGTGACATATTGATTTCTCTGTTCAGACACCATATAATTCGTAAAGCTGCAACACAGCACTATAACTCAATGTTTGGTCTGTAATGACTGGCCCAGTTATAAATACAGTTTTACCATTTACTGACACTTCACATTTATTGAGCGTGTATTTTATCTAGACCCATAAACAGAGTTCAGGCCATTTTTAACAAGCACAAAAATATTTCAGGCTAAACAAAAGTAACAACGCATCATTGCGTGAGTGCACTTCCAATGCATGATGAGAAGGTGTTGCCAGATGTTCTGTAGGAAACTAGGGAAAGAAGTGTGGGCCAGGAGATGTGAGTGGAGCATGGAGAACAGCACTGGTAGAGCTCTAGTAGGAATCCATGCCCTGGGTACAAGTTGGCTGAGGTCCTAGATGTGACATGAGTGGCAATGCTTTGAGCTGCACACTCATTTACCCCACACAAAGCACCATCCTGATCACAAACTGCAGCAGGGGAGGGAGCTGGGTTTTCCCCAGCCTCTAGGTGAAAAAACACTGAAGGAGCTTGGCAGTGGGCACATGAAGATCAGGTCTCTCCTGGGTTTATTTCCTGGTTATGGCAAACAGATTATTTTCTGTAGACTATAGCATGTGTACTCCCATGTTCAGATAACGTAACAGAAAAGTGACAGAGCTCCCCCTTTGACCTTTGTACTGATCTATTCTGTAATTGTAAGGGGTAAAATAGTATAAAATTTGAAAGTTTGGGTTAGATTCCTGAGTCTGTAGGTAGTTACTTTTCTTTTATTTCAGCAAAGAGAACATTTCCAGGAAATTAAGTAAGTTATGAAATATAAACTTACCTCCCCTTTCACAATTTGTTTTTGAATAGCCTGCAGATACTGTGTTTACCTAGACAGGATGCAAAATGAATAAATTATGTACAAGCAAGCTGGTTTTGCCAGTTATAGATACAAGACCTTGTAAGGGCTTCTGGTTTTAAAAGGAAGCTGAAATTACACATTTTTCATTGAAAGTTTCAACCTCATTAGATCTATTTATGTAAACAATCTTTAAAAAACAAAGACACAACAGTTTACTTTTGTAGGACATAATGGCTGGGTTTCATATTATCAGATACAGTCATATGAAATATACCCTGGTTCCATTTATACTTAAATGAAAGATACTCACTTCTGGAGGGAAATATATCTCATCCAAAAGTGAACATATTTAAGCTAATATTTATTATCATGTGCGTAAAAAGCCCAGAGAGACTGTTTCAGCTGCAGGTGAGGTCAAGCCTTCTTCTCCTGAGAAATATTTAGGGAATTAAAAGCATTCCTGTGCTCATCTGAAAACACTGATTTTTTTTCATGTATTCAGACATATTATTTTATGAGGTGACAGCAAGCTTTTAAATGAGTATTACTTATATAGCCTGGCACACAACTTCTACTAGAGACACAAGGCTGAATCAAGTCACATTTTGACATGGACAAAGCTTGATAGATGTAGGGTTGAATTACACTTGCATGTTTAATTATGTGGGAATAATAATTTAGAGACTTGGTACAGTGCATATTGTCATGGTCTTATTGACAGGAGTTATCCTATCCATGGACACCATGCTATATTCATGCTATCTACTTCAATTTCTCCTGAATTTAGAGCCAAAATTAGCCTTTATCCTTTTCATGTAGAAGATGTCTGCCACACTCACCTTATAGCAGGTAGAATTTTTCAAGCACTTACCACAGAAATCAAAGGCAGTTTTGCTGTTAAATTTCCCAGAGAGCAGAATTAGTTGGTAGGAACTACAGAGAGAAATCCTGCATCCACCAAAATAACTCATCCATCATCCGTGGAGGGCTCTGGTACCCTGACAGGGTGGCACCAGTGTGCACAGCACTACCAGGGTTGTGGCTCATGCTGTTCTTATTAAGAAAGTCACAAAGTGTGTGCTTGCTTTGGGAATTCAGCTATCAAAAGTCCATTCTCCTCAAAGCTATAAGAGACTTGGAAAGACTATTGGGTTGATTTTTCATTTGCATTCATGAGAAAAACAATAGTTTTCTAAAGTCTAGGTTCAAATCAGTGAACCATAGGATTATTTAAACTGGAAGACCCCTAAGATCATAGAGTCCAACCCTTAACCCAGCACTGCAAAGCCCATCACTAAACCATGTCCCTCAGTGGCACACCTACGTGTCTCTACAACTCATATTCTGTCAGGCTGAGCATGCTTCTTCAAGAAAAGGAGCTGCCACAGGTTTTAAAGTTAAGCCATAAATGTGCCAGGTGAATGGGCCTGGGCACAAAGAACCCTGAGAGTCACAAAACGTGGTGAGTACAGACACAGCCCAGCTATGCAGGAGGCCTTTCTGGGTTACAGTACAGCTGGAATATCTTAGTGAACAAAGAGGAGCTAAACTCCTTAAAAAAAGAAAGGGTTGGCAAGAGAATTTAAAAAAACTCTTAATCTGTTAAAAAAAATAAATTTAAAAAAAAAAAGAAGAAGAAAACACGCAATCTGCAGTTCCTGGAAAATTACACTCAAATTTAAACAGGACAAGAAATTTGCTCCTAAACATCTCCTGTGAACATGTTTTAAGAAATTTTGTCTGTTGCTTTTGAGTCATTGCACTGAGTTACAGAAGTGGAAGTGTTAAAAGAGTTTCCATCATGCAAAACATCCAACTATTCAATAAAATGCTATTTTAATTTTGTAAATTCCTCCTGAAAATGTGACTGTTATGGGGAAAGAGAAGTAAGTAGATGGTGCTGCCTCAGAAGTGTAGTGAGTTTGGCTACACAAAGAGTTTGTTTTATAATCATTCAGCTATTGCCTTTTTTTCAAAAAAATATTTACTGAGGAGCCCTGTTAGTTTGCAATAATAGTTTTCATAGGATTCCTTCAAGGCACCTGCTATTTGATTTGAACAAAACAGACATTCTTTGAGTAGCTGTTTGATACTGTAGTCTAAGATTTATATAAATAACCTTTATATTTATACCTAAACTGGGATCAATAATTTGTCCAGGATATAGCAATGTATTATACTGCCATGGAATTAAAAATCAAACAGTTTGGCCATGAGTTGATTTAACTGTAAACCTTAGATTAGATTAGATTAGATTAGATTAGATTAGATTAGATTAGATTAGAGGTGGTTGCCTTTCCCTGGCCAGGATTAAAATGTTGGTCACTTTGAAGACCAGGGAAAAATTCTCAGGACAAAATCTCAAGAAATTGAAGTATGTCTGTGATTTAATTAGGCATCCTGTGTCATTTAGTGTTTCTCTCACAGCTCTAGTCACTGGAGTAATGAGATTTTGAAAAGCCAGCCTTTTCCTTTAAGAACTAAATTATTAGTCTTTAAAATTGCTGAGGAGATAAAAATAAAAAGGATGCTCCTCAGTGTAATGAAACCAAAAAGGAAAAAACAAAAGGTGAAGTATTTTGGAGGAACTGGTATGTTCCTATGCAGGTTTTGTAAAGCTGTGTTTGATAATATCAACCATTAGTAAGCAACTAATGTGGAAAGGAGGCTGTATAGTTTACAGTGCTAATTTTTAAAACCATTTTGCACCCCTTGGTCCTCAGAAGAAAGCCCCAAACAAACAAACAGTGATCAGGCAGAGGAGCTCCAGCCTCTGTTGGGGCACAGACCGGAGCCTCCTCCATCCCAGCGCGGCAGACGGCGAGTGCACGGGCCGGATTGCTCCTGCTGGCACAGCTGGAGCTGCTGCTCCTTCCTGGCAGACACTGCCAGCTCACGGTGCTGCCAGCCCAATGGCAGCCACCTCCAGCAGCCAGCAGTGTCACTGCTTTCCCACAGATCCACAGCCGTGCTCGTGCTCTGGCACTGCTTGTCCATGCCAGGCTGTCCTGAAGGCGAGACGTGGGGAAGGGGCCCCAGGGCTGATGTGCCAACACGTACCAGGTGGCACCACGTCTGTGCCCTCCAGCCTGGGCAACACCTGAGACATTTCAGATCATAACAACCACTGTGTGTGTTTGGGGAAGCCTCCATACCTCTCTTCAACCATGTCCGAGAAGAAAAAAGTAAAACAAGGATGCAACCAGTGAGTTTTCCATTAGTGTAAACCTTCAGCTCTGTGAAATCTCCAAGTGAGTGGTTACCTTTGGACTGTCTTGTTAAAAAAACCTACGGGTTTTTCTTCCAGGAATTCATCTAAATTCCTCTTGAACTTTCTTGTTACATGGAATTGAGTTTTGCTTTCCCAACTTTGGTTGGGAATTATGTAAAAAAACCCCACTTTTTAATAATCTATTTTATAATATTATAAATATAATAATAATTATAAAAATAATAATTCTGTTATTTCATTTGCATTGGATATCTGATAATTTCACGACTTGATTGTTATGATGTACAAATAGTGGTTAACATTTTCTCATTATCCTTGTACCAGACATTGATTTAATTAGCCTTGTCTTAATCCTTCTCAGCTTATGAGTTCTTTCCATTTTCTTTTTACATCTGGAAGCAATTCTCAAAAGGTTTGAAAAAATTTAGGAGCAGAGCTTATGAAAAATCCATGTTTTCCAGGGTCTGTCTTTAAGACAGATAGTTTGGCATTATCCATGGTAATTAATTTGCCAGTACCACATGCCATATTTTTAACAAGGTCTTTTTTGCACAAATTCAAAATACAAGAACAACGAACTGGCCATCTTTTACCTGTGGCTGGATCAAAGCACTGAAAAATATACAAAATCAGAACAACAACATTAATGTTTTATGAAGGAAAAAATGTGATATGAGGTTGTATCTTCTACCAACAGTAGGAAAAAAAACCCTGAAGAAATGTTGCTTCAAGGTTTTGTAAAAGCCTAATTTGAAGTGACTATTTATAGATGCTGCATGTTATGTTAATTTGGCTTCTCCTGACACACAAAGACTTCCTTTGAGAGCTTTTGTAGTAAAAGAAGGAAGAAAGCGAGGGGCCCTCGCAAATAGAGATATGATAAAAGCTGCTGTCATTATAACAGATCATCAGAAAGAGAGAAGGAAATGCTGAGACACCATTCATCACTTTGAGAAATGCTCACAAACAGCTCTGGGTTAGGTAGGACCAGCTGCAATTTTTATGAAGAGGGATATGTTATCAGAAAAGTGCAATTTTTCCTTTTTTGCAGGCTGTTCACAAACTCATCCTAATTTCTGCCAGTGTTATTTGCAAGAATTCATTCAAATACCTCAGTAAAAACAGTAAGAAAGAATTAATTTCTATTTGAAAAAAAATTTTGTTTCCCTGAAATGTTGTTGGGTTGGGTTTTTTTTTTTTCAGAAATGGGATGTGAAGTTTTCAGCTTCTAGACTGTATGCAAACAGATCATTTTAAATGGGTTTTCATTGTATTGAGGTCATTGATCATGCTATTTTTTCTACTGCATAACTATAGGCATGAAAACCAAGATTTTTGACATGGGAAAACAGACCAGAACTAATGAGCTATTGACAATCCATATGAATGATAGATAACAACCAGAAAACAGCTGTGCTTTGTATTATTTCAGCTTATTTTTTTATTTTTGATAATTTAAAGGGGATAGTGGCACCATGGCCACCTTCACTGATTGTTTTACCCATAGAAATGCAATTTTTTCAGGAAGGGAACAAGAAAATCTTTACAAATGAATGTCTGCAAACACAATATGGTTAAGGTATAAATGTCATGTTGGAATTACATGTCCATGGACGCTGCTTTGTGGCCAAGTTCTTTCCACTCTCCTGCAGACATGAGCAGAGTGAAACCCTTTGTACAGTGAAAAAGTCCACTCCCGATGCAGACATCTTCCAGAAATGTGGTGTTGGGTTTATTTAAAAATATTAACAGAACACTAGAAATGATTCACTTGGAGATTATTACAACCCATTTGTATCAATGTTTTCCATTAGCCTGTACTAGTGCTGTTAACCAGACACTCACAATGCCAGTCACTTGGGCAGTGCTCAAAGAGAAGCTCCTCTCCTGTTGGTGGCACAGCAGCATCAGCCCCACACAGCTGCTCTGGGGGCTGCCTGTGGGGAAGGGGACGAGGCAGGAGGTGGCAGGCCACACAAAAATTCCACCCACCAGCTGCTGGGGGTGGCCTGGGAGCACCCTGGAGGATTTATCTGGTGTGAGCAGGCACACAGCGCTGCCCCAGGGAGGGCAGACGCCACAGAGAAGCTGACAAGGTTTTCAGAATTACTTGTCTGCACTCCAAAATCATCAAGCAAATTACATTTTGTATATTGCCCACATAACATGGACACATAAGCATAAGTTAAGCACTGAGGCTTAGAAGATGTGATGCCTGTGCAGGTGCTGCTGGTCACAGGGGCTCTGCCAGCTTGCACAGGGATTTTGCTGTGGTATGCACTACATAGTGTTGACTTAACCCCATCCCAGATATTACTTGAATGAACCCACACCATGAAAAAACATCTTGGGGTAGTAAATCTGTGTCTTGACCAGATGTAAAGATGTATTTAAAGCAGTCTCACCATCTCTTATAACTCTCTGTCCTAGCAGTACTCCATAGTCAGGCTGGAAACATGTAAAATCAGGGGTCTTGTCATTTTTCAGGTCAGGGAAAGCAAGTAATCAGTAGCCTAGAAACATCACCATCACACTCATCTCCTTTGAGGTAGCAGCTGATACCAAGACTACAGAATCAAAATTAATCCTTCTGGACATATGGTTAAGTCAACATAATTTTTCATCACCCCGTTCCTCAGGGATGGAGGCAGAGAGCATCCAGACCTCCTGCATCCTACTATTTATTATGGATGTTATTACCACTACTTGCTGAAAAGCAATGTAGACTCAAAGAGGAACACTTTCTTCCTGCTAAGGACTTGCCTTTTAATTTTTATTCTAGCATTGTTCAGGGTAGGGGGCGGTGCTATTAAAACGATCTTAATTCTGCTGGGATTATGAATTCATTTATATTCTACCCAACTGTCTTTCCCACACTTAGTCACTGAGCCACCCTGAATTTTCAGTTGATGCAACCAGATAGAATTGAACTGGAAAAAGCTGACATTTCCAAACGTGCCCGAGTAGGAAATGATTCAGTGGTTCCAAGGAGTAGAGCCAACTGTAAAAGACCATTTATAACATGATACATCTGGAACCCTCAGCCACCCTTTTGTTTTATGAGCTTCTAATCCCACTATTTTAATGTGTGGTGCTTTCCTTTTCCATAGGAGGATTTTGATCCTACACTGGTCTCTTTTGCATCTGCTGTGAAGAATTTACATTGTAGCTGTCAAGGGAACTCATCATGGGGACAACCAGTGGTCCTTGCCCTCTGCAAACCCCAGGGCCAGTTGTTTATGTAGGGTGAAGAGTACATTTAAAGTTGTTGGTGACTGAGCCTTTGCCATTTCACTGATTAGACTCTGACCTTGGATTGAAAATATTCATTTGCATTGGTCACAAAAGTGGTCACTGAGGTATGCAAGTCATGCTGGCTCATTTTCTAACAGCATATTTTGCAGCATATTGAGGAATTGTATGCCTTGGGAGAACATTCAAAAGCTTGTTTTACCTAATAAGGAAACTGCTGAGGCAGATGAATAACCATTCTGTTTTCCAATACATTTCACACCGATTAATTTTCCAGTTTTATGAAACAAGCTGCAGTTATCTTTGAGTCAGGTTCAGCAAACCAGTGCTTGACTTTAAATAGAAAACTACTGATGTCACTGGGCAGATGTGCACAAGCTTTCAAAAGACCAAGGCTCCCATCAACACCAAATGACACCATCCTCTTCAATCTCCCACTTGTTTGCTTCTGGCTGTAGCAACACTGACTTCCCTTGTAAATGAAGTATATTTTTATTTGATACTTGCCACAGTATCTTGTAAGAACTTGTGAATCAGCCCTGCAAACGTTCAAGTTTCATAAAAGAAAAAAGGAAGTTCAGTTTTAATTTTCAAATTCCTTTTCTATAGTTTACAGGTTTCTCTGAATCAGGTACTTTGTGGTAGAGAAGCTGAAGATGTGTTTGGCCAGCTGGCTGAAGGAACAGCTGATTTGTTTGCTCCTAAGATGCTTTTGCAATTCTGTCCATGAAGAATGTTCCATAAACTATCAATATTAAATACTTAGTCTTTCTAACATTAGTGCTGCTAAGCATCACATTCCTGAGAAATTAATTCATGCTTCTAAGGCACATAGTCAAGTCTTGCTTATGTTAAGCCAGTAGGAACAGAATAAACATAAAGCTCATGTCACTTGCCTGTTCATGCTCAACTGCCTGGATGTCTGCAGCCCTCAGGAGACCATTGGTGTGCCAGAGGATCAAGCTGTTGGCACATTAGGAAGGATGAGAAGAGGTGCCTGTGACACGGCTGCAGGAACCTTACCAGAGGACCAGCACAGTTCCACTGCTGCTCCCTGCATGGCACAGGAACACCATAACTCCCTGTGTAATACCTGTGCCTGCCAGCCATGTCAGAGCCTCACACACAGATCCTTTCCAAGGCAGTAACGAAGGGTGTTGAATCCTCACACTGAGACCTCCTGGTCTGTACATGTAGAAGGGCTCTGGCATCGTACTGACAGCACAGCCAGCAGCCAGGGAAGGATTCCACACATAGGTTTAAACATTCCTAGCATGCAAGGTGTCATTTAAGCATCAGTCATCATGTTCACTGTTGGCACAGGGCCGGGTGACTCATTTTATCACCAAGGCTATTCCTAGAAAAAGAAAATATAAGCGCCTTAGAAAGGCAGAAGGGCTCCAAGTACACGAAATCTTATAGTCTTTGTAGGAGAGCCCAAAGTATCTCCATTAAGCACCAATGAAATCCTGAGTGATTAATGATCAGAGGAAATAGAAGCCAGTTTGTGTCACTGGCTGTGCAGCATCACCCCACATCCCACATCACAGGTCTGTGGTGCCAGAGACCAGAGACCCAGGCACAGAGTTACAGTGTTTGCTGGAGTTGTGGGTCTGTGGTATTTTACAAACTGTTAACAGCTGCGTGAGAAATACTTCAACATCCTAAACAGAGAACTCTGCAGCAAGCACTGCTTGGTTTCCCATGAGTATTAGTTCACATCTTAACCAAGCTTTTTCCTGCCAATGGGAATGATTTCCACTCAGGTTATTGTTATATATTGTTAGAGAAATGGAGAGGGTATTACACTCAGGGAATGTTTTTAAAGTCAGTCACCCTATCAATCCTCTTTTTGTTTGCTTTGTGGAATTGTCTCAGGGTACACGAAATGGCTTGCTTTCAGATTAAATTAGACCAGAAGACTGGCTACTGGGTTGGGTTGTATCTAGTGGGCTCCAACCAGTAACGGCATTAATAGCCTCCTGCATCCCCCTCCACGTCCTCACCCTGGATAACGTGGACATTGGATCCCCAGTGGCAACAGTTTCACCCCACAGACCCTCTCCTATTGCAAGCCACTACTCAGCAGTATGGGCATCCATTCAGATATTCCAGCCAGGCTCCTGCTGATTTATGCCTTGTTGATCTGGACAGCAGTATGGGGCCTCTGATGCTTCCAGTTCAATTGGAGCGTGTCAACTGCCACACCTTCAGCCTTGCAGGTTGTAAACTTCAAAATCTGTAGAATAAATTCATTGAATGTATCTTAGAGTGTCCATGCCCTCTCTATGTCCATGCCCTCCTCATGGAACTCCCTTGCCTCCAGCTCCTTACTTCATGATTCCTCATAACCTTTCCTTATCACTTTACATGGATGGATGCACCACCTCTGTTCCTTCCCTGAAATATAATTTGGAGTCATGCAATGTAGCAAAGCACAGAGAAGTTAAAATCCATTGAGTTAGCAGGCTTGAGAGAGGGTTTTATGACAGAAAGTATTCTGGATATTGCCTAACAACTATTTTATTTATCTCAGTGTCCTGGTTTCAGCTAGAATAGAGTTAATTTCTTCTCAATAGCTGTTACAGTGCTGTGTTTTGATTCAGAATCAGAGAGGTGCTAATAAGACACTGATGCATTTTTTTGCCAAGTCACTTTATTCTAAGTCAAGGACTTTTGTTTTTTCCTGTCTCAGCGAAGAGATGCACAAAAAAAAATAAATACTGGGAGGGAGCATAGACAGGAGGGGTGACCCAGACTGACCAAAAAGATGCCCCACACCACAGAACATCATTCCCAGTCTATAAAATGGGGGGAGTTACCTGCAAGCATGGCTGATCTGGGTCTGGGAAGGGAGGTCTGGCATCAGTCAGCAAGTGATGAGCAATTGTATTGTGCATCAATGGTTTGTTTCCTTTTTATTATCATTATCTATGATTATTATTGTATTTTACTTTATTCTCAATTATTAAATAGTTCTTGTGTCAACATAAAAGTTTTACTTCAATTCTCCTGCCCATTCCACCAGGGAGAGGGGGATTGAGTGAGCAGCTGGGGTAGCATTTTGTCTCCAGCTGGGCTTAAAACTATGACAGTCCTTTTTTGGCACCTGAACAGGGGAACCAGAGGTTGAGATGGGAACTAGAGCACGTTAAAAGAAAATTGTTATAAACGCTCATTGTATTGGTATAACAACAGTTGCTAGTTAAAATGTGGGCTTTTTTGCCATTATATTTGTGGTGTTTTGTCTGGGCTATACCTGTAATACCTCACTTGCAGTACATGTTCTCTGTGGTGTATTTAATGGGTTGGGGTTTATGATAGGACCGTGTTGCTTGTTGTGACATCATCCTAGTAGATGTGTTCAGAATTGCAGGCACCTCTGTGCTTTGAGGGTCATCCACTGGGAACAACTAAAAATCACACCTTTGGCTTTTTCTCCTTTTTCTCAGAGGAACAAGGTATGAGGGAAACACCTTCCTATTTTTTCTTCTCCCCTCCTTTATTCCTTCCTCGTCCTCCAGGCTGATTACAGTAGTCAAGTATTTTAAAGATTCTGTATATCCTGTGACTACCCTTGAAACCAAACTGGTCTTTTTGCTAGGAGCCAGCATGTTGTTGCATATGGTTCACAGGCCTTCTTTAAGGCCAGAGAAATAATTAAGAATATCGCCCAGAGATCTGCCCAAAAGCTGGATAGTTCAGAGTGGTGGGGTGGGTGGGACTGTATGAGCAAGTCCCTAGGGCAGTGGGCACCTCCAGTGTGTTTGTACCTTACCCCTCAACACATGCAGAATCCAGGAAAGAAGCAAAATATTCTTTAAAAGTGTCTCATCCCCCTGGCACCCAGAGAAGACCTAAATCACTGCAGTGTGTTGGGGCCCTGCCCAGGCCTATTGAGCCACGTTCAGCAGTGCTCTGTGTCTTCAGGAGGAAAATGGTTGTCACAATCTGACAATGTGACAACAGATCCTGCAGCTGCTCCAATCCCAGCAACAGGCACTGCCACTACTGCACCCCTGAAAATTACTCTGCATACTGCAGATCTTGTTTCTATCTTCTCTGCATTTTTGTTTTCCCCAGAAAATGAATCAGTTCAGGAGCAGATTGCTTCCTGAATCTGAGGACTGGCCAAAAGTCCATACACAAAAATGACTCTATGTCAGACGGAAAAAAACCATCAAGGTAATATATGGACTTGACAACTCAGCTATAAGCACCTGTTCATGTCTTCATAGATGAAGTTCAGTTGAGTGTATCTTGCTTCTAAAATTGTCCTGACACTACTGGGAATCTTGGCTCAGAGTAAAGGAAATGAGCAAACCCAGCAGCTCTGCCAAACTCAGTGCTATGAACACTGAATGTACTGGGGAGCAGAGAGAAGACTTATCATTCACCTCACAGTCACTGTCAAGTTCTATGTCGTATTTAATTTTCCATGAAATTGTATTCAGACATAGGAGGGAAGTATCAGAAAGACTTTTCATGTCTTGGTCAGGATCTACACAGAGAGGGGCTCTCAGTGATAGGTCTTAGTTAAAGGGTTTATTCTTTTCATGAATTAAGACAAGGTTTTCAGATGTGAACAAGCTGTGGTCACTACAATGAGAAGGGAGTTAATGCTGTCAGGTGAGATGTCCTGCTGCTGCCAGTTTCTTTGCAACTTCTGCCCCTCAAAATAGTCTCCAGTTAAGGAGGTGTTAAAACAACATAATGATATGAAGACAAAAATAAGTAATTCACTAAACAGGGAACATTGTAAAAGTACATACATTGAGTCAGAACAAAATTCCCTGACCTCCAGTACTTTGACTCAAGCTTATTCTGAGACTCCCAGTGGCAGAAAAAAAGGTAAGAATCCATCCTTGACTAAGAAAGTTGTTTGTAGGTACTTCACAGGGCACCTAGCATATTATTTGCCTTGACAAAACCCAGTTTTAAAAATGAAGTGACTAAACAAGCAGGACAACACAGATGTGAAGCTGTTTATCCAAGGGGAGAAAGCTTATGACTCAAATCCAGGTCTATCTGCAAAGTCTGTATATTCAGACGCCACCAAAAGTTGTTGACAGCTTCACAAAATTGTGGCACCTGTTTTTCAATGAACTCTTGGGTTTATGGAAAAAATTCCTATTCCTCATACTCAAAAAATCAACATTGTTTCCATTACAAAGTTCACTTCTGAAGTGAGCTGCTAGAGACTCTCCAATGGAAATTGGGGCTGCTTTGTCAATGTCAAGGGAAGACCTCAACTTCTGCTTCAGTAGACTGGAGAATGGTACATGGGAAGAGTCCTGATTGGAAACTGTGGCTTCACTAGAAGGCTGATAAACAAAACCTGTTTGTTCAGGTTTTGTGATAGAACAGCACAGCCACATGAAAGATGCAGCACATCTTTGCTTCTGCATTGATCTGTAAGTCGAGAGAGGGTTCAGATGGGCCAGGAGGAAGAGCACATTTGTGTTTTCCTTCAAAGTGCACTCTTGCTTTTGTTGTCCCAATTCACTATTCTTAGAGCTGCTAGGGGCCCAGAGCCTTTTCAAGTCCCTTTTCTTATTTACTGTCATTTGCAGCTCATCCTGGCTCCTTCACTGTCACTCACTCTCGGGTACTTCCAGCTGCTGTTGCTATTGTTGTCAGCTATTAGAAAAACTAAATAAATTTTTAAAAGTGAAGCATTCTTCTCCCAGACCCAGAGTGTTATCCTCCATATTGCACCTACAGAAGCTGCCTTTCACATCATTAATTTGCTTCACCCCCTGCTGTTAGTTTTGCCTGCAGAGCTTCTGGTAAGTCCTTCTCTCTGTTGCTGAACGAGGTGCACCTTTCAAAATATCTGTGACTCTTACCTGGGACCATAAACCTTTGTTCCTTTCATCTCTGTTGTCTCAAGGCTTTCAATAACAACTCTCCCAAGAGGCATTTATTGCTGCTAACAACACACTAGTCACTAGTATGGTTCATCCTGCAAATGGAGAACAGCATATTTTGGGATCAGAATAATGGGTAGCAGTGCATTTTTTCTTCAATTTATGTGATTTCTGGGGTTTAACTCTGTCTTTCAGACACATATTAATTCTCGCATAATTTAAGATGCATCAGTCTCCAGAAGCCCTCTTCATACTCACAGCTCAATGTTATCATTTTATTTTTTTTTAATCCAACTAATATTTTTACAAACAGCTGAGAAAGGTTTCATATTTTAAAACCATCTGTAACTGTCAATAGCTGAAATAATTACCTACACCTTCTCTTGCACAGAGGATGTAGCTCTTCTTCAGTGTCCACAATATTTCTTTAACATGTTTCTGACTTTCTGACCACGTGAGTATTTTTTCTCAAGGGCAGGTGATTATAGGCTGCATGTGGGGACAAGGGGTCATGGCAGAGACTGAAATGTGCTGTTTTGGAGCAATCCTGTCAGTCAGGTGTCTGCAGGCAGGCTCAGAGTGGGCTACATAGAGTTGTCTCCCTCCCTAATGTACTATTTCTTCACATTGTCTTTCTTTTTACCTTTTGTTGTAGTAATGACTCACTGTACTTAAAAGCTATAATTCTGAATTCTGAAAAAGCTCCCAAGCCAGAGAATACTCCTTGATGTAAGGAGCAAGAGAATAAGAAAAAGTAGATTCAAAAACAGGTTTTAGGAGTAGAAAGAAGCAGTGAATATAGTGTTTCATGGAGAGGCATGAGGTTAAAACTGCAAGAAATGTGACATTTTCCAGAAATGTATCAGGCAAGGGGAAAAAGTTCAAGTGACCATTATGTTTTCAGGGAGGACAGCATGAAAGAAAGATGGCCCTGAAGTGGGTATTTTTTAAAATATTGCTAGGAGACAAGCATTAGATTTTCATGTAATCAGGTGTGCATAGGGAAGTGTTGAAGTTTGAGCCAGTGGCAGCATGAAAGATACTGAAGGAGTGTGTCATTTCTAGGAGAAAGAAAGTACTCTTGAGAGGTATCAGCTTTACTAGAGAAACTGCTCAGAGGGGAAGAAATTCTGAGCCATGTAGAGCAGATCTACACCTTGTCTTAACTCAAAATACACCATATACTGGTATTATAATCACTGTGTCAGAAAAAATTGTAGTGGGGATCAGATGTCAAAATCAAGGGGAAGAATCTGATCAACAGTCCAGATTTAAGCCTGTGAAAAGGCAGAGATAATTTAGCACTAGCAAAAGAGAACTGGATCTGATTGCAAGAGTTAGAAGGAGTAGAAAACAGTTTTACAGAATAAAGAGTAACTAAACTCTTACCCAATGAAGGACAAAGAAAAATTAAGGAATTCCTGGATTTCTACAGGCCAAAGACTGAAAATCACAGCTGGAATCAGTGTACACCTGCAGCCCTCTGAAACACCATGCAAGATGTGTATATTTTCAACAATCAGACTTTGGCCAGAACTGTTATATTCCTGGGGGAAAACATTTTGCATGAGCTTGCAGAGTGGGATTTAATGTACTTATTAAAAAGCAAGGTCTTATTCACAGTCTACACAGTGAAAAAGAATTTCTCAAAAGGGAATGATGTGAGCAGAACCTCACTCTGTTAAAATTTGTGTTGGCTCGATGCTGGCTTTTGAACTAATTTGAGATCTCAAAGACAAAACTTCATACTGCTGAGCACAGACACACAGGATGGCTGCTGTGGTGGGTGTTCTAGAGCTCCACACAAAAGGGCAGTAACATCTTGAACATTCACTTTTAGGGAATAGACTACTGCAGCTGTTCTAAGGTGGAAAACAGGTCAAATATCCAGCCTTTTTAAAAAATAAGAGAGTCCATAAAGACAGAAAGCAGATGCACAGATAAAAAAGAGTGATGGACATAATAAAGATTTAGAAAGGGCAGACAAAAAGTTTAATTCTGAGGAAGCAAACAAATGACAAAAAGCCCAAAATAACAAAACATACTATTACCATCAAAAGTGTAAAAAAAATTTCTTGTGTTTTATGTACAGCATTCAATACAGCATGAAATTAACTTATTCATGCTAATTCCTGGGTCATGGAGTCTAGCTGCAGGGCCAAGAAGTTGGTCAATAGGAAAGGCCAAAGAATCAAGATTGAGCAGTGCAGTGCAGGGAACACTGGCAGAACATCACAAGGCCCATGAGATGCTGTGAACACCCAAGACAAACTCAAAGGCTGAGGAGGTCTAATAGTGACAGGCACATGCTGATTTTAAGCAGTTGTTTGGGTTGGTTATAACCAGCCTGACAAGTGAGGGGACACAGTTTTTCTTCCTCACTTACAGGTGTTTCAGCCTGGATTCCCTTCCACACTGAATCTCTGTTTTGTGGCTCGCAGAATTCCCACTGTCAAGCTTTTCCTTATTCTGTAATGAATTGCTCTTTCTGTACCTTTTTCTCTCATTAAGGTGTTTAAGCAGACTCATTAAGCATAACATTTGGACAATACCCAGCCAGCAGAGATTACCTCTTTTCTGTTATCTGAATAGAAGTGCAGACAGAGTGCAATTTTCTTTACTTGTATTTCAGAGGGATGCTAAGAGGATTTCATAGCAGGGAACTGGGGATTGCAGGAAGTGATGCTGCAGGTGGAGGCAAGTCAGCTGTTTGCTCCAGTTTCTGAAGAGTATGTACATTTTATTCCCTCAATTCTCCTGATCTTCTTTGACCTCTAGAAGTGAACAGTATTTACAGTGTTACAAGTGATTAGAAATGACATGTGCAGAGCAATCAGTTTAAGCCTGGATTCCTATGGATTTTTATCTACTCAGCATTTCATCACAGACCCAGCAGCTTCCTAATGCCTTTCAGCAACTCGAGATTCTGCTCTACATTTCTGAAATTCTTGCTTTGTATTGCATCCCCTAGGTCCCAGCTATAGAAAGAGCAGGGTGCAGTGGCTTGTCCAGAGCCTGTTGGTGCTGGCAGGGCAGCCAGTGTGTGTACCCCAGTTTAGCCAGGGGCAAGTCCATGACCAGCTGATGGTGCTGCATTTCTTTTATGGTAACTTTCACTTGGCTTTTTCTTCCATATTCAAGGGCAAATTTTCTAAAAAGAATTTAGGAATGCAGTGTCTTTGAAACACTATTGTCTCTTTTTCATGTGGCTGAAATTCACAACTGGATTGAAGAGCCATCGGAGAGAGAACATGAGCAAACATGAACTGAAAGTACAGTCACACACATGTCACTCCTTAGGAAGCCTCTAAGGGGTGCAGAATTTCTAAGTTTCTCATAGACAAGATCCTTAAAAATATAGAATTGATACAACCAGTCTCCTCCTGATGGGGCAGCCTAGGAGCAGTGTGGAGTCCTTTATCAGTGTGCCTCTAGGAATATGGTTTAGCCAGGTACAGTATGGTATTTATAGCCAAAGAGGCTGGTGTGGGGCTCATCTCAATGACAATTCAATGTCTACAAGAGGTTAAATGGACCACCCATTTCTCTCCCCTGATTCTAAAGGGAAGCTTGTGTAGCTTCCCTGGCTGCAAACATCTGCAGCATAGAAGTCTGAAGTTCCTTGAGAGGAATTGCACCTTAATGCCCAGCCACTTGCTTCCCCTTTATTTTACCTCAAAGTAGCAATATTCTCAAACCAAAAAATACAGATAGTCATAAAGCAACAAGAAATTTAAAGCTCAGTCTTGCTAGAAAATGCATGGGTGCAAATAAATCTGTCCCCTTGGTGACAAAGTAATCAACATCAACTTGACAGGATGCTATCATTCAGCTTGCAGGTGCTAAAGTTCCAGGGCAGTAAGTGGACTGCACTCCATTAAAACCATTTTCTCAGTACAACCACTGCCAACACTATGATCTCTCTCTGCAATTAAGAAAATGTAAAATGATCCCCTGCAGAGAAGAGTACAGTAGCAATGAAGGGAACAGAGTTAAGTCCAAACCTAAGCCAGCAAATAATTTTCTTTTTACAGCTTCCCAGAAAGGACTTGGCAGTAGACAAGGGAGCACGTAAATTGAAGGTTTTACCATGATCCCACTTCTCTGTCATGCTGAAATGCATTTCACTAAACTGCATTCAAAAAAAATAAAGGTTTTATATATGGATGTATGTACATATATATGTGAATATGACTACGAATGAATGCACATATTTACTTCAAAAATGAGTATTTTGTAAGTAACTCCAAGGTTGCAGCCGTCACTGCTGTCAAGACTGACTGCTTCTGCCTTTTTGCCTTGTAGAAAGAGCATGACCAACTAGTCACAGACACCATTTACCCAGGGAAACTCTGAAGTTCAGTTCCATGATGTGTTTTTCTGCTAGATTCTCATTATCACACATTCTGATCTGCCTCAGGCAGCTATTAAGCCCCTTGTCAAGTCACAGTTACATATTGACTGTGAATCATATCTTCTTTTAGCCCAAATTACCTCTACATTTCAAGAGTCTGAAATAGATACCATGCAATTAAAGCATTTTAAAAGCATTAATTGACACTTACAGCAATAACTCATTTTGTTGTTTTGTGTCACAAAAGGCATTTATCTGCAGATGCTGTATTATTATAATTGTTTTCAGCGTCCCCTTTAGTTTTATGTCCAATAAACAGCATCAATCCTTTGTGAAGACAATATAATGTTCTCAGTATCACAAGGGACTCACATATAACAGAGAGGAAAAATTGTATTTGCTATAGCCTTAAACCAAGTAAGGCCAAGTGCAATGAAATGAGAGAGTCACTGATTTCTTTCAGCTTTCCACAGAATGATCTAGAGAGATGCAGTTTAGAAAACTTAAAGCAATATAGAAAAGAGAAATACACATGATGTGGGTTATAGACACAAAGGACCACATATCATTTGCTGTAAACAAGCAACTTCACTTTCTTGGCACTGCATGAATTCCCTCCAAATGACCATCTGGTCCGCTTTAAGGGTCAGAAAAAAATCTGGGAAATGTGGAAACCTTCTCTGTTTACTTCAGTCATGCAAGATCAGCATTTATACTTTGGAACTAGCTTGTTTGTACTGTGCACTGTTGTTAAATCCCATGTTCCTACTTTCTAAACAGTTCTTGTTGTCACTTCATCCTTTCTTTTCTCAGCCAGTTTCTTGTCTGTCACAACATTAAGCCTCTTTCTAAGCTTCTGAGAACAAAATATGGTTCTTTCAGTCAATTATCCTTACCAGAGGGCATAGTGGTAAAAATGAAATGGGTGAACTGTTAGAGCAGGGATTATTTTAACTATCTACACTCCAGACTGAAAGCATGAATCTTGCTGCAAGAATCAAGATTCATGGCAGTGGTTGGTTCCTTTGGAAGATCTGCCCCTGCCTCAGAAGCTGTTGGAAACTACCAGAGTCTGAAGCCAAATCCTTGGCAGAGGTGAAACTGAAATGGCTGGATTCTAATGAAACTCTGCTTCAGGGATACCAAAAGGCTTCAGGGGAGTGGCTGTGTAGGTGTTTAGGTGAACCCTAGAGAATTTTCTCGGTACAGAGCTAAGGTGAAATCAGGGTTAATCTCCTGATGCACAGTACAAGCCAAACACTCCTTTGAAGATATGCAGTAAAAATGCAGGAAGAAGAGTTAGTTGGTTCCCCTGTTCAAGTTCCTGCCACTGTTCTCCAAATTCCAAGTCAAATGCATCAGGAAAGAAAATAGATGCATGACAAGATAGAAGAAGTTTCCATCACATTGCTTTTTCTTGGAAGGAAACAGATTAATTCAGAACAAAAGATTAATCTGTCAGTGACAGAATGAGGTAAAATTAATACAATGAAATCTCATTGAATGAGACTGTATTCTTAAATTGGGGATTAATTAATCCTTCACCCCCTCATCCTCCAGCACCATTACCTCGTTTTGTTTGCTGGGCAGGCAACCCAGGAAATCTTTTGTCTGGATTTCACGACCATTGTTACAACTGTCCCTTGCCTCCTGTGGTCACTCTGCTTCCTTGGCTGTCTCTGTGTGGGATCCTCCACTGGCTGCTCACAGCTGGGGAGGCAACGTGGCTTTTCATTCACCCTCTTTCCCCCTCCTCCCTGCACCCCCATCCCCAGTCTCAGGACTTGGAGGTTGCAATAGCCAAGAATTTCCTAGGAAAATAATGCAATTTTCTGTCCAAAATGCATTTTCACATTATTAGAATATTCAGAAAAACGTTTATTCTAAAACTGGCTCAGAAGAAAATCCCTCACTGTTTGTCAGAGACATTTGTTAAATAAACTAAAATCCTTTTAAATTAAAAAAAAAGGGAAACATCACCATTTCACATGCACTACCTATTCAAATTTTGAACTATTCTTAGAAAAGCTCCTTTAAAAGTCAAGTCTTCAAAATTGTGTAAGTCAGCAAAATTCCACTGAGGCGTGGCAGCAAAGGACCTGGCCCCAGGATCTGTATCTCCAAACCTACTGAGAACAGCAAACCTACCCAGCTGTGACATTTCAAAATGCAATCTCTTAAGGGCTTTTGTAAATTATCACATCCTGCCTGTGCACCGTCTCAAGAGGTTTTATTTGCAGATGAAACCTCTTGGTAAGGAGTGTACCTAAAGAATAACAGCTACTTAGAGCTCAGGATAGTTCCATGGTAATTATTTCTCATTTTTTTTACAGAAGAGGAGCTGTACAAATGGCACTGGTTAATGCTTGGGGCAGTGGCCATCATCATGAGATGGGTAATTCTCTACCTGTGGTTTCTCAGAGAGACATACTGAAATAATAGTTTGTCTGCAGCTGACTTTAAACATGTCTCATTATCTCATTCAATATGCACCTGTTACAGTCTCAGAGGTTCAAGGAAATTATGAAGTAATTTAACCCCCCAATTTAAGGTTTGTTGTATATCTCACAGCTTTGAAACTAAGCATGCCTTGATCAAAAAACCTTCATGCTTTCAATCACCAAATACAGGGTAATAACCTTCTTAAGCAGAGGAAATATGAGATAATTCCACTTGGGCTGTGAATATTGTAAGATACATCAGTCTCAGGGAAAATAAGAAATACACAATGAAGAAAGATCATCACTGGAGGGATGCTGTGGGCCTGTAATGGGAGTATAACTGAATCACAGAAAGGTTAAAGCCTTTGAAATGTAAAAATCTCAGCAGTAGCACACGATATCTTGAAGGTTTAAGCATCACCTCTGAAGTAAAGTACACACAATCATCTTAAAGCAAAAAGACTACCTTGGGAAAAAGGGCTTGTGACTGAAGCTCTGAGCAAGCACTTACCAGAAACACATCCCTGAGCAGACTTAACTCAGTCTCAGTCAGGAAACTTTTAGACCACTGTGGGTGATCAACATTTTTGTTATTCCTCAGAATTGTTGGTCATATTCCTTCCACAATTCTCACAAAAGACTGCAGTAAGGAAGGAGAGGTCCCAGATTTTCAGTATGCTGGCTCACCTACATATCTCCTATTTCTCTTCCATACATATTTTATTTTGTGTAATGAGATTTCATAGTGCAGAATGAATTAGAAGACCCAGGCTATGCTGGAGAAGATGACATCAGAAAGATGGGAGACTGGACTGAATGAGCTGCCAGAACTATTTATGGAGGGCACCCAAAACCTTAAATAGATTTACTTCTGCTCCTTGAAACATTTGTGCTGTCAAGATGGAATCAGATCAGTCCAAGGTGTTATTTCTTCCAAGAAGTTCTTGACATCTCAGAATTAAACTACATTAAAACACCGACGGAAGGTGTTAATTCTTTTAACATGTAGAACCATGCAAATTGCAGGCACAGAATGTGCCCAGAACTGAAAACCAAGAGCAGATATATAAATGGTACTTCTCATCAGTGAAGCATGTCTCATGTATCTTCTCAATACCAAAGGCTAAAGAGCAAGTTTGTTCCAGTCACAAGCACAGCAGCCATCCAGGAGTTAGTGACTCAGAAACAGTCTCCTTTTCAGTTCCCTAAACATACACCCTGCTAAAGCCATTCACTCCTCACCTAGCACACAGGGTTACTTCCACTGTTCTCTGCTGCCTTTCTGCCCTTTGCATAGTCTAATCCTGAACACTTTACAGACCATAGGAGGGTGATTGTTACCTCCAATTTAGTGCTGCCTAACAGCTCAAGGATTGTAGCAAGTGTTCAAATGAGCCAGGGGAGGGAAAAGAGAACAACAACCTGACATTATTTACAGATGTCATGATTGTTTCCTCTCTGTCAGAATCCTGCACAGATCAGAAGGAAGCAGCACTAAAAGAAAAGCATGTTTAAACATTGAATGCCTTCAGAAAGATATTCTCAAGTATAATGCTCACTTCAGACAGAAGGTGAAATCACTGTATGTTTCCCACAAATATTTGCAGCTAGCAGTTGAAGCTAATGATCAAGGAAGTTGACTACAGACTTGCCATAAACTCAAGGAACTCATGTATCTGAAACCACAAAGTCCACTAACTTCATATTCAGTAGGCAAGGGTGTAATTTGTTTTTAAGTAACTATACAGGTGGAAACAAACAAGTAAACAAACAAACCACACAGACCCATTCACACGTAATAGACATTTTAAGGAGGCAAGAGCATTCATAGAAGATATTAGTATAGAATATTTTATCTTCATACTGCAATTTTTGGGAGGATTAAGTTATTCCTAAAGACTGCAGCCATTGCAGCAATTTAGGAATATCACAATGAAGTGTTGTTCCCGTTGCAGACTACTGCTGACCTGTGAAATAGCAGGGCCCTGAGACAACTGAGAAAACCACCAAGACCATAGACTGATTTTTACACAGCAAAGAAATTGTGGGAAAACAATAATCTAAAAAGTGGCTTATATTTGCTTTTATGGCAAAATAAGAATATGATGGCAACACTGACTAATATGGCTCTTAAGACAATCTTTTAATTTAAGAGCATTGAGAAATGGAAATACCATGCCCTCTTTTTTTTTTCTTCCCACTCCAGTTGCACATAACAGTGACTCTTTTCTACCACCAGTAACTACCTATGTCTATTGATTTAAAAAAATCCAAAAACTTCTGTAGTGAGTATGAACACAGTGACGTTTCTAATAGACAGCAGTGGATGCTGCCTATGGATCAAATGGAGCTGAATGTGCAGGTGTGATATTTCAGCTACTCTTTCCATTTAAGCAGAGTTAGTGTGTTCCTCTGCTTTCTTTCTGATAACCCCGAGATGTGATCATCTTTTTAAAGATCCAATACCAGCATATTTAGTAGATGGGCATTGTTCTCTACATTTCCAATACTTTCTCAAGCATTTTATTATTGTAGTAAGGACAGAGAACAAAAAAAACCAAACCAAACCAAAACAAAAAATCTTCAAATTATTTAAAGAAGCATTTCTCAAGTGTATGAAAATGTTCAAAAGTGTTTATATCTCATGAAGTCTAAAATAAATTTTCTATTTAAGAACCTCAAGAGGAATTGTTTCCAGGTTTGTTTTTTGCCTAGAGACAGAACTCTTTTGTTTAGAGTTGGTTGTATATAATATAGAGATTGGAACTTTGAATCAGAGATGACTGTAAAAGACTCCTTCTGGCAAGAATTCATTTTTTTTTATTTTCAGTAATATCACCTTACTTTGGACAAAAACAGAAGTAATGTTACATACTTGCTTTCAGTTGGCAGCAAGTGTCAGCTGCAAGATCCACAATATTGTCTCTGTTTTGTCACTGAATGAGTCTCAATCTTAATGGTCTTCCCGGACTTCATTTACAGAATAAAATGTAATTTGCTGTCTTTGGTAACAAAAGTTTTCTTTTCTTCATGAGTTGAAGGTCTATTTTTATACTATTCATCTTCATATGTGATAAATTAAAGTGCATGCAAATGTCTCTACGCAGCCAGGATTTGGGAGCCTCTTCTGAGCACAGGAAGGTGCATGGTGTGTGGAGCAGGCCACCCATCTGAGTCTTTTCTTGTCATTTGCAATTTGTTCTACCAAATCTGGAACAGCCACTTAAGGGCAGGCAAAGTGCCATCTGAGCACAGACCACCAAGAAATTATATATGAAAATCAAAGTTGTTCAGTGGTGGCAGCATTTCAAGCTAGAGATGTCCAAGCAGCTATGAGGGATGATCTACCCTGCCTACTTTTCATGGGATGTCTGGGCCTAGATTAATTTCAGAAATCAAATATACTTATGTAGCTATGTGAAGGGAGTTTCTACAACTGTGCTGAATTCAAATCAGTATAATGCAATAGTGGTGTGCTACTGGAGATTTCCAGGTGTTCTGGAGTGTTTCACAGGGAGCAGTGCTCCAAAGCTGGGAGGAAATGTGCCACTGTGCCACAGCTAATGCACCACCAGCACAGGCTCCCTCCCAGACAGTGCTAACAGGAAGGCTACAGCTCTCTCTTTCCCTGGTAAATCCAGAATTACACAGAACAGAATACACATGCCCCATCACTACTGTTGAGAGCAGTGGATATTCTTCCACCAACTTCCAGAGAAATCTGAATGGCTTAACCTTGGTAGAGGGCCAGGACACGTAAATCCTGTAAATTTAGATCAGAAGACCATTTCTGTGACTTTCAGATTAGGAGACCTACATCTCCATTAGAAAACACCCGACTAACAGGATTTAATCTTTATATGCAGTTAAGCTCCTTGGGGTTACAACACTTGATTCCTAATTCAAAAGAAGTAGGTGTGAATACTGCTTTCTCATACTGTCATGGCAACAAAATCCTCATAGCTGCAATGTCATTGTTAGTCACATAGCAAAGGACAGCCAGAGGATGTTCTCTGCCTCCACCCCTCTCAAAGGTTAACACCACAAAAAAAGTCCTGTTCCAAAACACCGAAACATCCACTACTGGAACATCTATTTCAGGATCACTGTAATGCAATTTTTTTCATACATGTTGAGATTCTCTTGCCCTGTGTTTTCTGCTCTTCTTTGATAAACCAATACTATTACCACTCAAACCTACCTGTTTTTATGAAATATATTTTAAGAAATATGAAAAGAGTGTCTGGGTAAGAGTAAATATGTTACAGGTGACCTCAAGATTAATTTGTGAAATAATTCTAATAAAAAAGTATAGCATTTATAAACAGATACCAGTCTGGTGTAATATGCTGAATGCGTATATGAACCAACTTCTACATGCTAAAAAAAAAAATTAAAAAATCAACTTTCAATTTAAAAAAATCAAATAGAACAAAGTTTAAAATGTCTTTTAATTGATGATTAATTTATACAGTGCAGCAGTATTAACAATCTCTAAAACAAATATCTGAATCTATATCTCAAATAAATATCATTTTTGCAAGTAAATAAGTTATTAGAAGTATCACATTGTGTTGCTTTCCTGTCTGTGTAAACTTCTAATGATAATGCATTTCAGAAGAAATAATAATAATAAGCAGTTGCAGTGCATTTACATTATTAAGAAACTTTAAATACAATTCTATACATATATATTCTATACACGTAGATAATTTTTTCTGCACTTACACTTTTACAGTGCCATAAACTGAAAGGACATTAAAACACATTCAAGACCAAACAGAGAGGCAGGAGAGGTATGAATAAAAAGACACGTTTCAGGTGGTACATCATGACACAGAAGTCACTGTACATTACCCGCCACCACCAGCTGCAGACGTAAAATTGACAACAACTTCCTAGCGAGGGCTGGAGTCACTCAACATTTCACTTCTCCACAGTTCCCTTGGCGGTCAGATTTGCTTTTGTGACCCAAGAGTTCACCAGACAGGCCTTCTCCGTGTGGGAAGTCACAGGGATGGATCAGCTGGGGACATCTGCAGAGCTGTCAGTCCCTCTGGAGGCGCCGGTGGCACAGTGGGCGCCCGACACCGACCCGAGAGTGCCACCCACTGTGGAGCTGTGCCCTCCTGGCAGCAAGCTCCTGGAGCTGCCCTGGCATCACAGGCACTAGCAACTCACTTCAGCAAGTCTGTTTTTTGGGGATTTTGTTTTTGAAACAGCCATTGTAACGAACACAGAATGAAACATTTTAATGGGCTTCAGTTAATCGTCTATAAAAGCTGTAGGTTCAGCGTGAATTTAAATTGTAAATTGGTGATAAATAATACAGCAAGTCTCAGCACATTTTAAAACATACATTACTAAATAAACTTTGGTTTTCAGGAAAGCTTTCACTTTTTTTTGTTCAAAAAAACCCACTTAAAAAGTCCTTTATGAACTGCAGCCAGTTTGCCTGCCTGAAAATTTTGATTTATGAAGCCCTACTGCCTAGTGCAGAACATTTATTTTTATTAACTTTCCTTTCCTTTTTTTCTTTCTAGGGCAGATTAATCAAGAGCTCAATTCAAACACTGTAATGTAATCTAAACTAATTTAAATTTATAAATTATTATAATGATTGTGAATTGGTTTCTTTCTAGTTTATTTAGTAACCATACACATATGCAAATATCCATTGAAGTACGCTACTGTGAAGACTGAGAGCACCACAGTCAGAGCAGTAGACAGACCTAGATTTAAAAGGTACATATTTAATTCTGATCACAGAAAAGGTCTCCATGCATCCCTCTGTTAACTAGCCTTGCAATCTATCCATGAACATGAACCTGGCTGAATGTTATGTTCAGTGGGAATTAGAAACAGCTCCTTGTCTCCAAGGCAGTTTATGCTGAACTGCACGGTTGGGATTGGTGTGCCATGCCCATCCTGGCAGGCTGGTGTAGCTCAAGACATGCAGGCTAATAGATGGCAAACACCAGCTGAGTGGAGCAGGAAAAGCCTTTCTGCAGCACTCCCCTTGTGCACAGAGATCCTCCCAGCTCAGCTCCCTCAGCAGACAGTGATGAGAACACACTGAGCTTCCCCTCATCTCACATCCTGCAGGGTGGGAGAAATGACATCTATCAACTACTGCTCACCATGGCCTGGTGACCCCTGGGCAGGTAATATAGAAGATGCAATATCTCAGCACCACGTTTCCTTCTGCTGCCCATGCCCTGAAGCTGGGATTTGGCTTCTAAACATTCTGGGCTGAGCTGTGAAACAACCCAATCTGTTCCAAAACAGCTTTTCACAGTATGTGAGTGCTGGGGAGAACCTCAGCCGCTTTCAGGTACAGTTTATACAAAGGATGGTTTCTGTTTCTACCAGGAATAGGAAATGTCACCTAGACATTTAAGATTAAAAGGAATCTCCCTATTTCTATATACTGCTATTCAAAAAGTTTCATATGGCCATGCTCTATATCAGTTCATTTCAGAAGGCCTAGCTAGAACAAGTAAGGAAACACCTTTATAAGGACAATTTGTAAAAGACTACCTGCAAACATTAGAGATGCTGATGCTTGAAAATGTTTCTAATCTTACGTAAGCAGGAGGATTTAAATGCTTTAGAAAACTAGGGATATTGTAGAGAGGAAAACAAAAAAGACAGATGTAAAAAAGAAGTTGGAAAGAGAGCACCATATGAAAATCATACTTAAGTTTTAATGTCCATTAACAGGTTAATTATGTTTCAAGATGGTATGTTGAAATTTAAATAAACTACCTAGGATAAAATCCTAGGTCATCTGAAGTCAATAGCAAGAAGATTTTACTTGCAATTTTCACTATGTTTCAGGAGATATGTTAACAGAACAGCAACCAGCAACCAGACAAGGGGAAAAGGCCTCAAGCTGTGCCAAGGGAGGTTCAGGTTGGACATCAGGAAGAATTTCTCCACAGAAAGGCTGGTCAGGCATTGGAACTGGCTCCCCAGGGAGGTGGTGGAGTCACCATCCCTGGAAGCATTCAAGAAGCAGCTGGACATTGCACTTAGTGCTACAGTCTAGTTGAAATGGTGATGTTCAGTCAAAGGTTGGACTGGGTGACCTTGGAGGCCTTTTACAACCTTACTGATTCTGTGAAAAGGATGCTTCAGTGAAAGGTTTCAGTCAAAAAACAGGAGGAAGAAAAGAACATGTTGCTTACTTTTTTAAGGTAAATGCCATGTAAACTAATCTACATGGCAATCCCTCTGGTCAATGAAACATTGAATGTGATACTGTAAGTAATTTTTAGCTTTACTTTTATTAAGTCATTATTTAACAAAACTGTTTTGTAGCTGTAAATCCTTTTTTAAATTGTATCATTACCTTGTACACTGTTGCTTTATGGAAGTGCAACCCAAGATTGTAGCTAACAATTTTTATTGTATTGTTTTCATTTTGCATGTACAAAATGATATAAAAATAGGTCCTTGATTAACATGTGATAATATCCTTAGGTCACTATGAAAACAAATACAATACACTTTTATAGTGCAAGTATTCCTTTTAGAAGCAATACTATCTACAGGATACTCTCATCTGATCAAGGATTTCAAAATACATCCTTAAGTATCCAATGCATTTTCAGTGAATTGATAGCTATGGTCTTCAGTGAGCTGCCCTGACAGCTAAAAAAGAGACACAGAACTTAATCTAATCTTAGTTTCTCATATTCCATCACACTATTCTGTTTGCTAATGGAGATATATTTCCCAAAACTGCCAATATGTTCCTCATAGTTTATAAAACAGTACTGAAAGAATGTTGGACACATACAACTGCTAGTCTGAACATATGTAACACAACTGGTTTGTGATTCAGTGTTGTAAATGTAGTTTATATTTTAAAGTTTTAATAATTTTAGCTGCATAAAAAACAGAAGTAGTAAGTTAAATTAGAGCACCTTGTGTGAAATTTAAGGAATACAAAGATTATACCTTTCAAAATTTAAGGAGATACAACTGTTCTGTCTCAAGTCCACTATGCACCTGTCATATAAAAGGAAACTCATTTACGTGTAATGAAGACATGCATAAATATCACAAATTCAAGGCAAAACATGGAATTTGAAAGTTAGGGATATAGCAAATCCTTGCTTTTTTTATCAAATTACCTGATAGACCTTTTTCTGGCATATATACAAATTCCAAAGAAGCTGTATTAACATAGAATCATTGAAGCTAAAAATGGAAACTGCCTATTCAAATATGTAGTTCAATCTCTTGCCAACTCTAACTGAAAACCTTCCAAGACACTGTGTGCATTGAGAAGCACTACTATGCCATTCTGTAACCTAATTGATCTTATTGGTAGGACCTTTCTTCTGATATCCACTGGGTATTTATTTACCTTGTTTCAAATGCATCATGAATTTGAAACCCCTTAGCTACACCTCCATACTTAGAAACGCTCTTTCATGTATTTATCATATAACAAAGAATTACACATATTAACCACTCAATCTTTCCGACTTCTTTCTCACTTCAACCAGTTTTGTTATTGTTCACTGAGCTTTCACAAGATTATCCAACTCTTCATCCCAAAATATAAGCCTGACCTCAGCAGTCACAAGTATTCTGATTTACAGCTGCCTGATGCAGCCCTTACACATATGTATACACTTCTTTTGATATCAGTGAAGCCAGAAGTAAGACAGGTTTATTGCCTGCATTTTCAAGGCTTTGTACCACATTACTACATTTCCATTTTCTCTCTCTCACTAAGTATCCAGGTTTCCTCAAATGCATCACCTTTTCTCTGAATCTGCTAGGCTGTTAGATCAAAATCTTCTAATTTGTTGGACCTCTCCCACTCAGGTATCATATCGTGTAATATCATCTGCAACTTCTATCAATATACTGTAGATCCTTCTTGCAGATTATTGAAGACATGAAATAGAATTAGGTCAACACATTATAAACAAATAATGGGGAGGGCGAAATTAAAATTGCACAATTTATATTTTAGGATGCTATTTTAAATATATTTTATCCCACTGAGCTATTTAAAAGAAGTCCAATACCTCACCATAACTACAGTTTTTCAATGCAATACTGATTTTTCTGTATACATAAATTAAATGTAGAATAGGAAACATGCTGACAATCAGCTTTGTTCTGCAAAGGAGTCCCATTCCAGCCACTGATTAGAGAAAGGTAGACACATCCTGTCTACTCCTCAGCACAAACTTTTAACCAGTTAATATTATATCTATTATTCTAAGTATCTTTAAAATTACAAATGAAAATACAGGGAGGTCTAAATTTGCACTGACAATCAAGAATTCAACTCCTTTCAAAAGTCCTTCTGGAATTCTGCAATGTGATACTGTAATTCAAATAAACATTGAACAACGTGTGCTACAGTACTTATAATTGGAAAGGTATTACTTAATATAAAGCTTAAATACCATTCAATTCACCTGGTCTATGAAAAACATAATTACCTAATTTACACTCTCATTTCCAGAAGACTCACTTTCAGTACAACTTATCAACTCTCCTTCTGTTCTTGATAATGACTACAGGTCATAACAGAACTTTCAGAACACAAGGCACAGTAGCCAACTATTCTAATTCTTAAAGCTACTTGTCAACCTATTGAAAATAAGAAAATATTTCTCTGAAGAAATGAACAATTAAAACCAAAAGTGAATCTGAGGATGAAAAGGTAGGTCTGAAAATATATTAATTGCAAAAATAATACAGTCCATGATATTTTAGGCACAGTTGTTTATTCTTGTTCCATGTTTTAAAACTTGGACTCAGAAAAATCAGAGGAGGTCTTGGGTTTTTACCCTCTCTTCTTTTCCTTTCCACTAAAAGCACCATGGTTACAGAGCTTGATTCAATCGTCCTTTTCCACAATCACTTCTCCATGAAGCACCCTTCTTCTCTGCCGCAGCATGTGGAAGTAGAGTTGTGGAAATACTTGATGAAAGCATAAAAGAAAGCAAATTAGATGGAAAAATTCCACAGATCACAGAATGGAAAACCACAATTTTACAGAATGACGAACTGAGTAAAAAATTATGGCACGCAGTGGTTGAGTTGATTAAGGTGAATAACAACAGGTCATGAACATTGCAGTGATTTAAAAAACAATAATTACTCAAAGCTCAGACAAGGTCCCCTGAATAAATACCCTGTGTTCAAGGAATTTCACTCCAACAGCTTCCTTGTAGAAACAGGATTTAACCACATTCTGGTAGTGCTTGACGACTTCAAATCTGTCCTAAGCATTTTCTGAATTAAGACTTGGAGGAGGATACAAATTTACCCTATTTGTTCAAGTCTGAAGTAAGGAGATCCCTCTTTCCTGTGCCTCTGTTATCTGTTACATTATTGTCCTGCTGACAGAGTTGACCCTTACTTTTAATGGCTAGAAAACTGGATTTATTCTTGAAGTTTTGTTATATAAACAGATGTAAAACTGGTATTAAGTTATCACACCTTAGAATATTTTTATTGACATAAATCTGTCTTGTTGGCCCTCATGATTTCTTGGGACAAAAAATTTCAGTCTGTGCATATTGTAAAAGTCCCTATTGAAGGTTGCCTTCTCAAATGAATACCTTTCATGACTGCAGATCACAGACCTCTCAACTTCAGTTTCCTGCTTTTCAATTTCTCTCCCTAATCTGCTGCCTCAATGTACAGATTATAATATATATATATATTCTATCAAAAATATTATCTAAAATATTACATTTGCCTAGTTTAGTCTAGTCCTATTCATGATGAAATATCTGGTATATCAGGTTGCTTCCTCCTTGTTTTCACTGCTTAGGTAGCAATGGAAATAACACTGGAAGTGAAAGACAGATACTCTCCACTTTACCTCCATGGCTTCTGGTATGCAAAAGGACAAGGACAAACTGGTGAAACCAGGGACTGCAGATGAAAATTTCAGCCTCACCAATTAAAGCATAATAAAGCTTGGAACAACAGAAAGCAGACTTTTACAGCTGAAAGTGTTCAGCAGATTTTAATACAGGCAGTGGCTTATAGCATTGCTGAAGATTGCTTATTATTAGATTGCTGTTAAAATATTTCTACAGTTAAACAGTACTTACATGGCACATAGGAGAACATGACAATAATAAGGAAGTAATAGTAGTCAAAGGAGACGTTGTATTTGTTGGGAAGTCTCAGTGAAAACATTCCTGTTTTCTTCACATAGGGTAAAGCAGCATATATGGTTAGCAGTTCACCTGCAACTCCAGCAGGATACAAAATGATAAAAAAGTTGTATCTGCATTGAAAAATACAAACAAAAAAAACAAACAAAAAAACAAACCACACCTTGTGAGAAACACCACATAAACTTAAAATTTTCTCTTGTTATTATTAGTGGCACAGCAATCTATAAAGTAGTTCCTGCACCAGAATCAAGGATCACATCCTGACTTGACACAAAATATCAGTTTCAGTTACTTCGGACAGAGTTGCTTAGATTGACAAAAGAATGCATTCCTCAGTGCTTTCTTTAAAAAACAGTGACGTATCAGAATGTTTTTATGTCTTTCTAACAAAACAATCCTCAAATTTTTAGTCTCCAAAAATGATTTTTTTTAAAATTTACTATTCTTACTCTTGTTGTCACTGACAGGATTCAGACCAGGACTGAATCTCAAATTCAGATGATCCTACATATTTTCATCACAGTGCACACACACTGGGTCAACTGTATGTACTACAATTTGTTTAAAGATAATGAAAATGCTGAAAAACATCAGAAGTCTGTTCTACTCACTACAGCACAAGAATACTACATTTACCACTAATGGAAATTGGAATAAAAAGAGAAAACAACAGTGCCAGAAACTTATCAGATCCATTTTAAAGTGAGATGATGTTAATATAAAAGGCAAAGCATCCCATTGAAAGAAAATGTGGTTTGGCTACCAAAGACCACATGGGCAGTGACAAAATGAAAATTGTAATCACTGGTCTGTGCTGTGCCTTCACACAGTGCACCACGGATATGCAGGTTCTGCTAAGGAACAATTCTCCAGTTCACACAGGGAACAGCAGTGAGAGCTGTCACACAGAGAGAAAGGTACAGTGTGCACCCCCTGACCAAAAGAAATGAGATCCAAAACAGCAGCAACTATGCATGAAACCCTCCTGGAGGCAGAAGGGCTTAGAGGACTCACAGGTGAGGGGAATCACAGAGCAGCTCAGGCTGGAAGGGACCACAATGAGTCACCTGGTCCAACCTCCCTGCTCAAGCAGGGTTATCCTAAAGTACATGGCACAGGATTGTGTGCAGGTGGTTTTTGAATACCTCCAGTGAGGGAGACACTGGATTGTCTCTCTGGACAATCTGTCCCAGTTCTTGGTCACCTGCACAGTAAAGAAGCTCTCCTTCCTATTCAGGTAGAACTTCCTGTGCAACCATTTCTGCCCTTTGCCTCTTGTCTACTGCTTGGCAGCACCAAGAAGAATGTAGATTAGATAAGAAGGAACAGAACCTCACACATTGTTTGTCTCTATGCAATTACAAGGTAAAGATCAGAAATTCTATCTCTCTTGGTACTGAATTCATGCCCAATTGTGCTGTGTGTTTATGCATGAATCTTGATGGAATGTTTTAGACGTTATGAAAAAATAATATATTTTCAATTTTTTTGTTTATATTCATATTTTACCATATGTCTCTTCAGTGAGAATGTTGGTTTTCCCTGTTGTCTATATTAAGGAAACAAAATTCTGTTATTTGAGGCACACTGACCTGAGGGCAAAAACTATTATCTGTCAATGTAATATGTTCTGAGTGCATTTCTCTTTCTAAAGTCTGTATAAAGAACTACTGATGATAGTCAATGTGACTGCTTTAAGTTTGTAATTTAGAGCTTAAGCAAGTCTCTCACTTAGGCACTAGCAAAAAGGTAATGTTTTATAAGAATGGAATATCAAAGAAGTGCATTAGAATTATCAAACCTGCATTATCTATAAAACAAAAATAAAGAAAAATAACAAAAAACCCTCTTTTAAATAAGAGTCACCTGTACTGAATGTAGGTTAGATATTTTTCTTCTAACATAATAACTCTGCCTTACATGTATTTTTCAAATAAGGACTACATAGAATACTATTCCAGTGATACAACCTGGTAAACAGACACAATGTCTGTAGTGTATGTGATCTAGTGGCCAATCTTAAGTATGCTTCAAAATCAAAATAGTTTTGATATGGAACACAATTTTTGGTGGGCTAAACTAAGTCAGTATTTAACTTCACTACATGGATATTATCTTACAAAAGCTCTGATAAAGTAGAACTTCTTATAAAGTAATAATACAGATTGAGTGACAACAACTCCCACATTTTTAAAGAACTAACATCACAAAGACTAGCACAAGTGGTTAATTTTGGGCACTGTATTCAAGAGCATTGTAAAGTCATACTGCAAATTAAAAGATGACACCAAAGATACAAAAAAAAAAAATAGAGTAAGTGAAGGCAGAGTTGAAACTGTGAGACACAGAAAGCAGAGGAAAAAAACCATACCCCAAAAACCACAGCTAAGGTATTTTTAACGTTTTAAACCAAGCAACAATGATCCCAAGTACAGAAAGCAACTGACTTTTGCTTTGCTGACACATAACCAAAGCTCAAACATCTGCTCTCTGGTGTGTTAGTTCAGCATGCCTGAAAACAACATGCACAGAACCATGAGAAACTCAAGTGCACGACATCTCCACCTGGCCCATTTAATGAAGTATGGCAAATGGTTGAGCAGGTTGAATGTGTAGAAGGAATATCGAGTAATCTCTGTCACAGTCCATACCACCAGAAAAAGAATAACGCTCTCCTCATTCTGGATCTGCAGAAGTATAAAGAACCAACATTTTCTTCATCCTTAGGCTTCTTTTCTGTGCAAACTGCAACAGACTTCTCTTTAAGACACACAGAGCAGAACTAATGTCTTGTAAAGAAAAATTCTGGCACAAAAGTGATACACTGAAACCATTACCATGTACAGTTCATTATCATATGTGTTTACTAACATACAGACATTTGTCAACTGAGCAATCTGCATCTATTATGCAAATATCAAAATATAAAATTATAATGCTATAATTATGCTTATTTCTCCTGTTTATTATCTACCTGCATTCCACTAGGCTTTCTAACTATCCCTCTTTCATTTGCCATTGAACTACTTGTGTACGTTCTTAGTCCTCAAAACAGCAAGAACAACAAACTGCTACAGAAGGTATGTTCTTCTCATAACCACTTTTTAATCATTCTGCATTTCGCTATTCCATTTCCTAGACTTTCTCTGACTTTTTATCTTGCTTCTTCTTCAGTGTAATAGGCACATCTCCAGGAAACTTTAGACAAAAGGAATTGTTTTATATAACCTACTAACTGGAACTTGGTCACAGAAGATCAAGTTTGGCAGACTTCAGGGAGCTCTAAGAAAGTTGAGCTGGAGTGCAGATGGCTCACTAAATGAAGAGTAGTTGGTAGATTAGGAGCTTTGGGTAAACTCACTCAACAATCCCGTGTAAGATTTAAGTTCTGAGTCATTAAACTGCCTCATCCATAGGTAACATCTCTGCTGTTTCAAAACACCACTTCTTCTCACTCTGAGTGAACAAATAAACAAAAGTCCCCAAATACAAAGAAGGCACCTGGGGATCTATTACAAACACTACCTTCTGTGAGGAAGAATTACAGAGGGGAGGAATTTTGTAATACACTTCTATGCCTGAAGGCTGAAAAGCTCCAGGGATGTCTGTGAAATAGAATAAAGGAACACAAATTTTGTTAAAATTACAAAAAAGGGGAATGATTTTTCAAAATAAAATGCAACATGGTGACAAAGCTTAATATCCCTCCAAGATGCTGAAAATCCACAACTCCGTCAAAAATCAAGAATTATAAGTGCTCATAAAATCGCAACCTCAATGTGTCAGTCAAAGAAGGTGCACTTTTAGCAGAAGGATCTCACTAACATCATAAAGAAAATGGAGACATAAAAATAGCACCAAAAATCACAAACAAACAGCAGCAACTGAAGTGCACAGACAAGCAAACAAGCAAAGGTAAAGACAGAATTAGGCTGTTCTTTGTCTCATGCAATTAGAGACAAACATTGATAACTCAGACTTGGATTCATGGCACAGTGCTAAATCCAAGCAGAAGAGCTTTAAATAAGTATGCAGAGAATTCCTATCTGCTGCCTTGCAAATCTGCAGTCAAGTGGGGAGGTCTGGCTCTGGCTATTATCACTGATGTGCCTCTCACCACCTAAAGTGACCCTGAACATTCATGCCTGCTAAGCAGTAACAGCATGAAATACAATCAGACATACAATCAAAGGTATTTCTTCTTAGACACAGCTTGGCCTACACTAGTGTGGATAGAGGAAATAAAAGAAATTGCTGGATATGCTAAAGATTTAGTCTACTGCAGATAATAAAAAATGGCAAAATGCAGTACTGTAGCAAACCTCATGTATAGACATTCAATATAAAAATCTTGTTAATCTTTGAGACATTTTGCTTTATAGAAAAATATAAAAAGTAAGCTTACCAAAAAACCCCAAAACAACAAACCAAAAAACAAAACACCACCAACAACAAGAAAAAAAGAAAAACAAAAAAACACCCTATGAAAAGCCTATTTCATTTATTCCATGTTAAAAAAAAATGACAGTAAAGGGAAAGATACAGTGTAGAAAACAAGTCCTCTTGCGAAATGAAATGAAGATTTGATAACTGAGGCAGGTGCTGGAATAGATAATTCATCTGCAGAAAGGCCTATGCCATCTGCTGGTGAGACAGTTTAATGGCTCAGCTTTTCAAGTTCTGAAGAAATTCAGGAGAACAAAATCAATCACTCAATTTTTTTACATGCCTTTCATAGAAAGCATACCTCACAAACTGAACCTAATGTCCTACCTACTAGCTGTGAACTGCTTGTTTCATTCTGCTAATGGATCACTAGCCTTGCAACAGACACCTAGAGCCAGGCAGATAAACCATTGTCATTTACACAGGTCCTTATGTGCCATTGGAACATACTGGATGTCACTGAATGTTAATACTACCATAATAATCAATTTTTGAGAAGGTTTCTAAAAAATTTTCAAAATCGCAACCATGTTTATCTATGTGAATTCAAGACATAAATTTAAAGACATAAATTTACATTTTATTTAGATTAATTCAGCAAGTGCTAATTAGAATTTTTGAAAGTGAACCATTAACACTGGGGTAGCTTTGCTTTTAAATAACAGGAGTAGTCATTGATTTCATTTAGGCAGACCAAGGAGGGCACGATGCTGAAGACACTCCTGATTCACAGCTAAGACCCAGGCTCAGTATCCTGGCAAGAATCACATAAATTCTATTTGGTAACCCAAACTTCCAAAATTGCACTCAAATATGTAAGCACTCTCTACTGGAATATCATTAATTTTTAGATCGGTCTTTCTTGTGAAATGAGAACTGTAGTAATAGCTTCTCCTTAAAAGCAATCAAAACGTAATTTGCTCACACACATACCTGTTTTATACTATGTGCAATGAACCACACCATGAAGATTCTTGAACTCACTTGGACCCCAGTCACAAGCACAGATGTGCGAACTATTCCTTAAAAAGAGAAACATGTTATCTCTGTTCCACAATTCGCGTTTGAACTAGTTACAGGAGAAATGAAAACAAAGAACTCACCAACTGCACAGTGGATTACCTGTAAATAAAAATAAATCAGAGGTCACTGATGTGCAGCAGGTTACTAGCTACCCTATAAATATGGCCTTTTGATATTAAAATAAACCTAGGCTCAGTTCTGTTTTTTGTTTCCCACTAACAGTCTTTAAAAGAAATACATGGCAGAGCCCTGGCAGTCAGTGTTGAGATGGGCTCAATATCTGAGCTGTGCAAGTACATGAAAGACATTTGTTTTCCAAATTAATTGTAAATATTAGATAGGTAGATACTTACAAAGCAATTTATTCAACTAACAAGCTTCTCTTCCTTTACCTTATTCAAAGAAAAATTTTACAGGACAGTGTAGAGGAAGTCATATAAGGACCACTAAACACACAGTAATTTTAAAATGTTTCTGTTTTCATTACAGATTAATAACATTACACTTCTGTCAATGACAGCTATGAAGTTTTAGATACAGTGTATTTTCTGATCAGTAATGTTTAACAAATTAAGTGCTTTTCATTATTTTGGCAGCTTTGAATAGAATTACTTACTATGAAATTTAACAGCACGAAAGCCTATATACAGTTGGTGACATGATTTTTACAGTTGTTTGCACTAGAGATGTTGTGAGTAGATTGAAAAAAAAAAAAAAGTTAAAATGTAGATAAACACTCTTTGTTGTGCCTCGGAAAGAACTGCAAGTGCTCCGTAAACCCAGCAATAAAGCTTCATTCCACAGATTTCCAAGGACTGAGACCACTAGTGCATAGTGTGCAAAAGTATTACTAAAAGAATACTTTGCACACCTTGCACAGACCCTGTTGCAATGGATTATAAGGGGTACATGAATCTCATCTTGAAATAAGCAGAAGCAGGAAAGGCACACAAGGATAGCAAATCCAGTATAAAGAATATAAGGTAAGCTATAATCTCTGAGATGGTGATATCTACTACACTAGAGGGCTGATCTGCTGGCTGTGATGCCTTCAAGATTTCGCCTTTTGCATTAACGACTCTCAAATCAAAGCACTGATTTAAAGAAATATTAGAATTACATTTGAAAAACATGTGCCCATTTGTTTCAAGTAATCACCTTGCCCCGCCCCCAAAACTTCATCAAATAATAAAGTAAAAAAGGACTTTTAGTACTAATATTTTTATTTTAAATGAAGGATAATAATGTGTTTTGCCTATGATATGCAGCATCCAGTAAAGCAAACTAATGTTTAAAATTTACCTCAAGCAAAGCAAATGTCTGGAAAAATTTAAGCGTCTTTTGAACGCTCCTGAATAAGCCTCTATGTGTTCCTTTCTGTATATAAAACCGCACCATGGCAATACCTAACACCAGCCACCTATAAAAGAAAGAGAATGGATACATTTCAAATTAGAATTCTAAAAATATCCATCCATCATTAATAATTTAGTAGAGTATTTTTCTTCACAGGTTAACTTCGATTCTTCACTTGCCAGTGTTCTTAGATCATCATAAATATCTTTAGACATAAATAGTATATAATATTATGTAAACATGACACTCATCTCTTTACTTGGAAAAGAATGGAGAATAACTTGCTGCCTTCCAAGGACTGACTTACTTGAGGGAACCCCCCAAAACCACCCATCCATTAGACTTTTCTCTAGCAGTGACTACATATTTTTACTATTAAATCCTCATGCAACTTACATTAAATACTGTTATTTGAAACCACAAAAGCTTGTCACTGAAGTCACTGTTTGGGTTGCAAGTTTGTAAAAGGAAAGGACTGGAATTTATGTACATCATCAGTTTTACACTTTTCATGGCCCCTCAACTCACTGATTTCAGGAGTGACTAGTGATCTGAATGTTCCTGTTTCTGATTGTCCAAATGAAGTTACCACTACTATTATGTTTTCCAAGGTGTTGAGAAGTGTTTTAAAAGTTGACTTAAAAATCAGACTCCAAAGTGCTGAAAGATGGGTGTTCTTTGCTCCTGACTTCCAGAAGCAGATATATTTAACTAGCACATTTGAGGAGGTTGGATAAATTTATTTTGGTTTTTTTAGAAAACTCAACAATGATGCCAATTAATAACCCTTCTAATGTAAAAGAAAGAAAAAGTAACAGTATCTTTTAATCATAGTAGAATTTGACTTAAAACTTAAACAGATTTAGAATGGAAATTGACAACCCACAGGAACGTCTAAACAGTGGGTTGATCCCACTACCAGCTCAGGCTCTGTAAAATAATCCAAGGCATCAGGAATTCCTTCCATGTAACAAACCCATTTTTATATAATCAAGATTTTCAAAACAGTGTACTTTATGTTCCTTAATCATGGGATTGGTTGGGTAGGAATGGATCCTAGAGATCATCTAGTTCCAACCCCCTCTGCTCTAAGCAGGGACAACTTCCACTGGACAAGGTCAGCCAGGGCCCCATCCAAGCTGGCTTTGAACACTTCCAGGAATGGGGCATCCACAGGTTCTTTGGACAAGCTCTGCAAGTGCCTCTCTCAGTAAAGAATTTCTTCCCAGTATCTAATCTAAACCAGCCCTCTTTCAGTTTAAAGTCATTATACCTTATTCTATCACTACAGGCCCTTGTGAAAAGTTCTTCTCCAGCTCTCTTTTGGGCTCCCTTCAGGAACTGAAAGGTCACAATTATTTCACCCTGGAGCCTGCCATTCTCCAGACTGAAAAAACCCAACCCTCTCAGCCTTTCAGAGCTATACTTCATTCTTAAAACACTGCATTAGCAAGAAGACTGAAAACTTCATGTTTCAATCCAAAAAGGCTAAGAAAGTACAAAAATTCTTTAACATAGACATAGGCATAACAACAGCAATGGATGGCTATTTTGAGAGGTAAAATTAAAAATCAAAAATGACAAAAATTTTAGTTCAACGTCTTCTCTGATGTTGCTGGGAACAATTAGTCAGTCCTTCCATTTTCCATAAAGCCATAGCAAGTATATTCTACAGCAACATGAGCTCTGGCTAAGGAAAGGCCCAAGTGACAAAGCAGAAAGGTCTCAGAAATACTCAGAGGCAGATTCAGAGGGACTATAAACATTCAGAGAAATATTCACACAAACACTTGCATAAGTATTTAACTCATCTTCTGGTAGTCCTCCCCTGAGCATAAGGCATAGCCAGCACTGGAAACAGGGTGCCTGGGAAGAGAAATCTCCTGCTGTAACAACGTGAGAGCTGCCTGGATCCTGACAGCTCCCCGCTCACCTCGGGCGGCACGACTTCGGTATCAGCCCCTTAACAGCGCCTACGCACGGCGGCCACTGCCCGGCAGCCGCTCGGCGTGCCCCATTCCAGCACTTCATGACAGCATTTCAAGCTCACATACAGCTAGTCAGGCTTCCCCACACAGCAGGAATGATCCCCCTCTTTCATCCCTTCTACTTTAAGCCCATGAATCCGATCTGTCAGCGCTCCAAAATTTCTCCCCGCCAGTGTTACTTGGATTTTACAACGGATTTTAAATGTGAGTGCATTTATTTCCCACCGCTGTGGAAATGAGGAATTACTGGAATATCACTGGTAGTCTTTCACAGTGGAGCTGCCCTGTTTTATAGTGAAGTGTTTGACAAGAGGAAGGTGACGGTGAGTTTACGTCCAGCTGGCAGCACAAACGTGGCAGCAACAGCTCTGAAACAGCGACTGGGAAGTCATAATACATTTAACCTAACAAAGCATTTTCTGCATCTCATTCCACAGCCAAAGCATTGCAGAGAGAAGTAATCTTGGACTACACTCAGAATCAAAGACGGCAAATGGATTTTTCTTAAATGATTTTTTATGTGGACATAAATTTCTGTAGACAGATTTATTTACCTGTCAGTGGCTTTGACTTTGGACCTCAGGAAAGCACTCGTACTGATTATTACAAATCACCAGGAAATGGAAAACACTTTCTGTAATAAAGGCAGTATCTCCAGTTGGGATTTTCAGCAAGACTGAGTACTGCTGTCATTTTAGTCCCTTAAACAAAGATAAGCTGCAGGTTTTTTTACTAGAATGGTTGTTAACATGTAGTTATGCCTTCATTTGTTAAAACTCCAGAAACATTTTGCTACATTGCACTGCCTCGACAACTGGACAAATATACTGCTCTAGTAAATATTTATCCTGTGTAGTGTCTCTGTTAAGTACAGCTGCATTTCAAATATGTATTTTTCTCTTAAACTAATATAAGAGATCTCTTTATAAATATTTAAAGATATCTTTAGAGATACATTTTATCTCTAAAATATAATCATAAGTGATGATAAGATTTTATTCCTAACTCTTTTTTTCTTTGTTTCCACATAAAAAAATCCAACTTTGCATGTCTTAATTTCTTTTGATATTAATGGAAAATGGGAGAGAAGGAAGTGGGAGATACTGAGGCAGCACCTAAGGTCAAAACTAATATGGTTCGATAATCTTTTAGAGACATATAAAAGTCAGCGGCAGGAGTCAGTGTTCATTAGCAAATTCACACATGGAGGACAAGACTGGTAATTCAATGAGGTAACATTAACCTCACATAAAAGCACTTTTCAAAAAGTGCTGCAGTAACATAAGAACAACTTGAACACATATTCAAGATTCACAGTTGCTAGTGAGAAGAAAGCCATTACGATCACATTCCTGGCTTTCTCCATCAGTGCTTGAGCTCCTGCCTCAACTGTGGCTCGATAGATTTACTCTACGGGATTCCAAAGGGCAGTGAGATCACTCGTAAGTAACCAAAGTAAAACCGTTCTCATGATGAA
>VYXD01002688.1:131021-166573 GCA_013397195.1 Hylia prasina
TTTTTTTTTTTTTTTTTTAATCAGGCAATGGAGCTGATGCTTTACCATTTCAGTTGTATATATGTTAGCATTGAATTTTTCCTTACAAATGGAGCACATAACCATAGTTTTGCTTTTCTACATTTTTGTTCTGAATGAATAAACTAATTAACTGTAACCTATGTCAATTTGTAGGCCATCAAAACTCATTCATAAGAAAAACGATCAACTTTGAGATAAATAATCCTTGTCATTTTTGGAGATTTGATGTTTTGCTTTGTCTTTCTCTTTGCAATTTTGCCAGTGCTAATCTAGATAATGAATCTCTCCTGGCAGATAAGTTTTTATATGAAATCTTTGGTTCTTTTCATAAAAGTAAGTAGACTGAGACATTCCCTGGAAGATGATACTCATTGCTGAGGCATACTTTGTAGATTAAACTGTAAACATTAGATGAAACAAGGATGGGAAACAAAGTTTCTATATTATTCTGTACCCATTCTCCTGTTTGGTTACTTATTAAAAATGCTTGTGCATTGCCTTAGGCTCTTCAGTCCTGATTTGATCTATCAGTATCTAGATAATCTATTGAGCTCCAGTGTTAGGCTCAGTTTCCTTTAATGCTTTTATTTATTGTTATCCTTAGTGTAACTAAGTTTTTCTGGGAGAGAAATAGGGAGAGAGTCTTTTTATTTCTCACATTGAATCTACTTCTTCTCTATCTCCTCTTTCTAGTTCTTTAGTCTTCACCAGGGATTCCTGTCCTATTAAAAATTTTGGAAAGAAAGGTCCCAATGATTTCTTTGAAATTAACTTTGATTTAGCAGTCTTTATAGCTGAAAAGGAACAGTGAAATATATCATCCAAAGCTGAAATAAGAATGGGAACATACAAGTTTAGTAATTATGATGATTTTTAAAATCTTTCTTGTTGAGATGTAATACATGAAAGGAAATGCAAGACACAGCACTTTAGTGTCTAGGAAGGTGATAAATTTAGTTGTGTCTGACTCTGCAAGCAGTGAACTCATGCTTTGGGTATTCATATCTTATTAAACTTGATAGTTTCAAATGGAAAAAACATCTGTTGGTAGCTATTCTACTTGTGTCATGTTCTGGGTGTGTCTTTATTGTGTGGTAAAACAATCCCAAAATGTGTTTGCTCATTAATTAAAATTCACGGTCACAAGTGAACATTAGAAAATTTAAAATAATTAGATACATTTTTAATATATGAATTTGTTTAAATATAGGAATTTGTCATACATTTAGCAATACACAAAGAGATGATATTTCAACATATTTGTTGACAATTTTTTTTTAAATTTATATTTTGATTTACTTATTCTTTATTTATCAGAGAAAGCAACCAGTGAGATGAACACTGCAGAGGACTGGGGCCTCATCTTAGACATCTGTGATAAAGTTGGACAGTCACGCACAGGGTAAGTGACTTTAGGAATTTCCTCCCCAAATGTTTTTAATTCTGTTATTTCAGTCTCATATACTCAGGTGAGAGGAATGAAATTTTTGTTATCTTTTATAAACTTCTGCAACAGCTGAATTTAACTGCAATTAAGTAAACAAGTAAAAGGAAAATGACTGGGGTTTCTGCTGAAATCTTTTGCAATCCTCCCTTTGGAGATACTGGCTAATCTGTTAAAATTAGGACGGGGGTACAGCAGCTTTATGCCAGTGTAACAGAGTAAATAAATTGATATGTTTTAGCAGTATCACTGTAAACCCAGGAGGCTTCATGAGGCATTTTTCATGCAGAATCATAATCTAAGTTGGAAGTGACCTCCAGAGGTCATTGTAGTCCAACCCCTCCAGCTTCAAACAGGCCTAATTAGATCAGGTTGCTTGGGACCGTGTCGAGCCTTGAATGCCTCCAAGGTCAAAGGTTCTACAACTTCTGTGGGCAACATGTTTCAGTATTTAACTAGTTCTACTTACTAAGTAAGGAAATAAAAAAAGGAATCTGCAATCTGATTACAATTTCCCCTGTTCCAACTTGACTGTTGCATCTTGTCCTATGACTGTGCGACTCTAAAAAAGAATCTGGCTGCATCTTCTGTATATACTATGATTAATTGCTTGCTGAAAGCAGTAAAGACCACTTTTTGTCTGCTCTTCTCAAAGCTGAAAGCACCTCTCCCAGCCATCTTTCGTTGTCTGTGACCCTCCCTGACCATCCTGGCAGCTGTCCATTGCACTTAGGGCAGTGTGTAAATAACCTTCTTGCACTGGGGAGCCCCAAACTGGACAATGGGTTCCAGATGCAATCTTACAAGTGCAGAATGGAGGGGAAAGGTCACTTTCCTGACTTTGTTGGTTGTGCTGACCAGTAGTTTGAGTCAGGATGTGGTTGGTTGTCTTTGCTGCCAAGCTGCACTGCTGACACCTCTCACCCAACAGGACCTGCAGATCATTTCCTGCTTTTGTGTGGTCATCTCCTGGCCTCATTTAAAATGCAATACCTTAACCTCGTTCTTGTTGAACTTCCAGTCTGAATTGGTGCCTCTGAACATTAGCCAAGCCCTCCAGTATATCAGTTGTTCCCCTTCAGCTTGCTCTGGTCAGTGAGTTACTGGGAGCACTGTTAGTCCCAGCAGAAATCCCTGAGGGATTTCAAATGCCTGCTAGCTGGAATTTGCACTATAGGTGACATCTCTTTGAGCCTAAGAGACTGGTTTTCCACCCATCTTTATCCAGCCTGTGTTTCACCAGCTGTGTGATAAGGAGACTATAAGGGCTTCAGCTGTATGTCAAAAATTTGCTAAAACCAAGGTATAAAGCATCTGCTGCCCTCCATTGTTCTTGGCATCAGACTACCAGTGTCTTTGTCACAGAAAACAGCAAGGCTTTGTGTTTCTTCCCCATGTTTTCTGAAGTTATTCTCTGTCATCAGGGCTTTGATAGATGTACATTTTGAAGATGTGATACGAAATTAAATGCATCTTAATATGGGCTGATAATGTTTCCATTATTAAATATTGACTGAGCTCTTTTATAGAATTTATACATGAATTTATTTTTTGGACAAGAAAAGATAAAATGTAAAACTAGCAGTTTAAAGACATAATTTCAGTGTATTTATAATGCTTTCAGTCAGTGCAGTATTAGGGTTTGGAAATGTTTTAAATACACCTTCTCAAAGCATTCCTTGTAACAATTCAGGTAAGGAACAGACTCAAGAAGAGAGTTTTGCCACTGATGCTGTGAAAGGCTTCTCTGAGAATGACTTGGATTGCCTTGTAAAACTGCCAGAAACAGTGTGAGATGCCAGACAGCAAAGTCCCACCTGGGACTTTTGTTCCAAAGGACAGGTTTGCAAATAAGCTTATTCCTTGGGATTAGAGATGGTCTCTGGAGGAGTACTTAAAAATAGCACAGCATATTGAGACTTCTGTGCTGTTGTGTATAACTGTAGTTAAGATAACAGCTGGCAAGTTGTTAATAATGTTTCATATTGGTCTTTATATGTAAAACTGCATTTCTATTCCTTGAGCATGTTGATGCTGAGCTTGTGTTACAAACTTGTACAGCTTGTAACTGTATTATTGAATGTTTCAGTATTCTATTTATTCACTGAAAGCCTTTCCACAGATGAAATTTAGTCTCACAGCAACATGGTCTGAACAGCGTGTAGCTCATAGTCTCAAATGTGTGTAGCTGCAAGAGGCTTCAGTACAGACAAAGCTAGAGATCTTCTGGTAATGTGCAGCTACACTCCTGTTAGGGTTTGTGAGGTTTGTTTGTGTTGGTTTTGGTCTTTTTCTTTTGTGTGTTTTGTATTTTAATCTTTTTCTCAATAAAACTGTTTTGTAAAAGAAAAGTGGGACTTTAAACTTTGAAATATATATCCTGCTTGTAATAGGCTGCCAGCTGACTTGTTGCTTAAATTCAGATTCTGTTAAAACTTGCTGAGAGTGGGTTTTCTTTGTTTTTGATGGATTATGCCATAGAGTAGCAAGGTAAAGCAAGACAATGTTTCCCATTAAGAAGTTTAAATGAGAGATGCTTAGCTGTTTGAAATTCTGCAGTTTAAATTCCTCTGACAAGGATGCAAGTCTTCTTAACTGGGATCAGCTTTAATCTTTTAACCAAATCTGCTCCAGTGCAACCTGTTTGTTACTGATCTTGGCAGAAGTTTAGATTACAAAAGCTGTCCTTTGTGGATTTTGTTTGTACCTGTCTGTAAGCTTCATTGCATCCTGCAGCATTCTGGATGTGGACTGCCTCACACCTGAAGCCGCAGCAGCCTAGAAAAACACTTATTCATTAAGTAGTACTTCTGGTATAGCACATTGTCTGCCAGCTTCTTGGTATCCAGATTAATTGTTGGAAACCTGTTATGCTAGAAAGGTGTTGGGTTTTCTCCCAAGATAAATCAGTTACAGTTTCATAACATAATTGCTACTGTTATTTTTTACATTGTAATACTTTCCATACTGAGAATTACAAATTGCTGAAAATGTTACCTTGCTTCCTTTAATCCAAACAACTAAAACAGACTTCTAGTGAGTTAGAACTGAGCTGAATCCCCCTCTTTGAATGCCTCCTGGTTTTTTTGTGAATTTCAAAATCAGAGTTGTTAGGATTTTTATAGAAAACACAGGAAAGGTGGAAGATAAGTCAATATTTTAAACTATATGACTTGTTTACAATAGCCTATATGAAATACTACTCTATGTCACATAGAACTAACTTAATACTTTCTGCATGTTTCACATATCATGTTCTTAGATGATCTAAAATTTGTCTAATGATGTGACAAAACATTTTTTTAATCTCTGAATTTCCTTTAGAAACTCATACAGCTCCACAGTTGCACATCACATCGTTTGCATCCTGTTTTTTGCCAATATTAGCTCAGTAAGCAGGTTGCCTTTTCAACATAGAAGTATGATTAAAACAAAGGTTTTACTCTTAGAGGCAGTCCTTTCTGTCTCCTGGTTTTGTACAGCATTCTTGAAAACTTATTTATTTAAAAAACTTAAATCACATGGTGATTCTTGAGGCTGCTCTTTCCAGGGCCAGGAGTTGGACTTAAATGATCTTTGTCCATCCCTTCCAACTCAGGATATTGTATGATTGTATATTTGACTGGCATTTTAAATCTGACTACAGGAGAGTTATAGATTTTTGCATAGTGTTGCTTTTCTGCAATGAAAATGCTTTAAAAACTGAATCTGTAGTTTATCATCTCAGAATAAAATAACATAACATTTGAATGGTTCATTAAACAGAATAAAAGGAAAAATTAAAGGACAGATATGATATATTTTAGCAAAGATGCCCCCTCTTCTTCAGTCATTTATTTCAGTGCTAGACAGTTCCTAACTCTCATCATGTTTGCAATTGACTTTGAGACAGTTTTACTGTTTATTTCATGAGACATATTAGTCTGCATTGAAACTATCACCACTTCAGGTTTTTTCCAGAAAAGTTACTTAATTAAAAAAAAAAAAAGATGGCTGAAAATAAATGAAGTCAGTGGCTGAGAGGGTTGAGAAAATAGAAATGTTCATTGCAGCACTCTCTGTTGGGGGTGGGTATTGGAAAATTGTCATTGAGAAATGGTTTGCCCATATTGCTGCTTGCCTAACTTTGTCTTGATTCCTTAAGGATTAATCACTGCCTCAGCAAGTCAGTATTCTGGTTAGCTGTTTCTTCTTTGGTGGTTTTTGTGCCTGGTCATGCAAGAGAGAACAGCAAAATTGCTTACTTGATAGTTTGCCAATGTGTCTTCTATTTTTTCCCCGTCCAATTACACAATCTTGGTAGCATTTTACATTGTAATTGCAGTGTATGTCTAGCAGGCTGACCAGGAAGATTTATGACCAGCCAGCTTATGTTTATGACTAGAAGGAGCAAGGAGGAAGCTGAGTCCCACAGAGTTACCTTAGACTGTAAATGAACAATAAATTCCTGAACAAATCTGAAATGTTTTGTGCAGAGTAGTATTTTTGATTGCAAATGCTGCTAATTGTGTCCATGTTAAATAAAATACAATCACATTTTTTTTACATTCTAAAGGTAAACCTGAGATTCATTGTGAATATTTTCTGTGTTGGTATATGATACCATATGATGCCACAGATGATACATAGCTTCTATTGTATCTTGCCATACTTTCACCCTAGTTATTTGATATTCCTACTCATTGTAGTGCCTCTGAAATTCTGATCATTGGAGCAGAACTGTGGCCAAATATTTGTATAGTATGATTTGGAGAGATACTAATCAGTATATAGAATGCCACACTTATAGAGTGGATGCTTCCTTCTGGTTTCTGCACAGTGCTTCTCATAATTTACACACTAAATTGTATGATGAATTAATTAGAAGTAAAAATAAGAATTACAGCCCTGTCTAGAATAGGTTTTCTTATTCTGTGTGACTAAAGATTGCTACACCTGGATTACTTTCTTTATCTACATGTAATCAAAAGATTTCTTATTTTAAACATTTGAGTATTTAAAAACATTTAACGCTCAAGTATTGATCATTTCTGTTAAATACATGAGCAAGTAGATTGTTCTTGAGACATGTGGATGGTCATTTGGCTTTAAGGTTTTATTTTACTTTTAATAAGGCTTTGGATTCCTTTGTAAAAAATATCTTAGGCTAATGGTCCTGTTCCTGAACTGCTAAGCTCTTGAACCTGCACCTGCCTTCATAAATACTGGCTTCACAATGGGCAAGCACTTTTTTTGAGTTTGCAGTCATATCACATAAACTAATGGCTAAAGAAAGCAGCTGTTTCTAACAATTTTAGCCTGTATTCTTTCTCAAAGTGAACATATGAGAAGTCTTGGGTAATTAATAGATAAAAGGTAGTACTTGCCTTAAGGCCTTCGTCTGTACTAATTGGTATATGAAGGTATACACTGAATGATATGTATTTGTGCTGTGTGACAGCACTTTCTATAATTAGTGCCACTAAATATGAGGTGGACATTTCTGTAAAATGTAGACACTGCCAAATATAGTATAGCCAAGCAGTGGTGTAACTTATACCTGAGTTTCATTTTTGTTTTTTGATATCAGTTCAACAGAAAAATATTTTGCTTCCAAAGACAACCATGCTATAGATGTGTAAACTCCATAAATGTATAAAATCTCTTTACTTAGATTTACCTTCTCTTTTCCTCTTTCTCTGCTTACCCTCTTCCAGGGTAATCTTTTCATGACTGTTCAACAGATAATGATTGTATGCCCATGGTAATTCCTACCTCAGCCTGACTCAGCTTTCCACTACTTTATAGACAGAATAGTTTTTAATATGCTAAACTTTCTGAAATCTCCTTTCAAATTCTTTGTTGAAGTTGCTTTTGATGTTATTTCTATTTACCACAACATAGGTAAGACTTGAATTCTGTGTTTAATTGTTTTGAAACTTTGATGTAGATTGTCTAACAGGTTTTTTTTTAGACATTATTGGTTCATATATGTCTCTATAAGTTATTATAAATGTAGATTAAAAGAGACTCATGAGGAACATGGTGGTAATTCAAAATAAAAGTAGCAAAAGGGTGTTGGTAAATCAGTATGTAAGGAAATGCCCTTTTAACCAATTCTACACCACTACAAGCTGTTTGTTACTGTTCTTGGCAGAAGTTTAGATTACAAAATCTCTCCTTTGTCAATTTTCTTTGCACCAGTCTGTAAGCTCCATATATATGTGAAATATAAAGAAGTAGGTGCATGGACTACAGAGAATTCCACTTCTCTAATTGTAAGGGATTTTATGCATTTCTGGAGTATTTACAGTAATTTGTTCTAAGTACAAGGGGTAATATAAATTACTGAGAGGTTTTGATAATTAAGAGAGCTACAAATCCTACAGATAGAAATGGCTACATCTGTTTATGGGATTTAATTTATTTTTAAATGTTTTTGTTTTCAATTATAAGCTACTAAATAATTTCCTCACGGTGTTCAGGAGTTCTTGGTGTTCTAGGTGTTTTTGCTGTCTGTTAATGTGGTCAGCACTGTCATGTGTGCAATAGGAAATGTTCATTCCATCAGATGTTTTTAAAGCTATCTTGTGTTTTTTTAGGCCCAAAGACTGTCTCCGCTCCATTATGAAGAGAGTGAACCATAAAGATCCTCACGTCGCTATGCAAGCATTAACAGTAGGTCCTTTTTAATGTAGTTAATTTTCTTCCTGAGAAGTTATATTGCCAAAAAAACCTCCAAGTTTTAATCTTTCTTTCATTAGCTTCTAGGAGCATGTGTCTCAAACTGTGGCAAAATCTTTCATTTAGAAGTCTGTTCAAGGGATTTTGCCAGCGAAGTCAGCAATGTGTTGAATAAGGTATGTATAAATGTATGCATGCAAGGTATGTATGAAGTACAAATCAATGCAATTTATTGCATTGATTTATATGTTTCACCTATAAGTGCAATCAGGTAGAGAATTAGAGGGTCTGAAAGTGGAATGGAATCTACTTTTAGAGGACTGGAAAAGTGGGGGAGGAGAAGGAGAGAAGATTATTGTAAAGACTGTGGCGCTCAGAATTTCCTGAATGCCACTTCATGCTAGTTAACGTAAGTATTTTGTTTGGAGGAGGTGTGGCATGTTAATTTACAAATAAGCTACTATATTTTAATTTTAAATAACGTCAGTAAAATACTAAAAACAAATATGATGAAATGAAGATAAACCAGGATTTTTATGTAATATTATTTTACTTTATTTTGGGCCTAGCACACACTGTACTGATACAAACACAATGCTGATGTATTATTATTATTATTCTCCCTTTCTAATAAAAACTGACTACAGAATAAAGTATCTATGTGTTTTATATTGACAGTAACATGCAATTACTTGAAATTAAGATCAGATTTCTACATTATTTAACTAGTTTCTACTGTCCATGCAGGGTCATCCAAAGGTTTGTGAAAAGCTGAAAGCCCTTATGGTGGAATGGACTGATGAATTCAAGAATGACCCACAGCTTAGTTTAATATCTGCTATGATAAAAAATCTTAAGGAGCAAGGAGTTACTTTCCCAGCTATTGGTTCACAGGTATGTTAGCTTTTTGTTGTTGTTCTCAAAGTGTGTCACAAATTCTTTTTATTCTCAGCTCAATGTTTTACAGTTTGTAGTCTTGAATTCTAGAATGTTTGGCAAACAAAATGAAAACTTGTTGTCTTAATAAAACTTTGAGGAGTGAAATGCTCTCAATTACTTTAGATTTTTATATAGCAGATGAATACAAAGCAAAATGGTGAACTTAATGCCCTGTCAGGGTTTTTTTTTTTGTATTCATTTTTACATCTTTTACTTTTGGCTAGGCTGCTGAACAGGCAAAAGCAAGTCCAGCTCTAGTTGCCAAAGATCCTGGTACAGTAGCCACCAAAAAGGAAGAGGAGGATCTAGCTAAAGGTGAGTGCATTTATTTGCTGACATGATACATGTTGATTTATTTAAATGAACATTAGCCAATCTGTGTGTATTTCTTTAATAGTCAACTCACCAATGTCTATTTTTAAAGAGATCCGTGTCTCAAAAGCATATCTGCATGAGTTTCATAATGTTTGTGTCCACCCTGCCCCTTCTTAAATGTGTTCCATTTTTTTCTGCAAAAGAGCTGGCTTTAATATGAGTGAAACTTCTCTGCTCAGTTAAGCTTAATTGACAATGACCCAGAAATGTGAAATTATTCAAGGAATGATAAGGAGAAAAAAAAAGGAAGTGACAAATTTTTGCTTGTTTAAGCAGAAATCATTTTGTTAATTATGAATTAAGGAAGGACTTTACTGTGAAGGTAATCAAGCACTGTCACAGGTTTCCCAGGGATGTCATGGTGTCTTTATTCTTGGAGGTATTAAAAAGTTGTCCTTGGCACTCAGCTGAGGTGACCCTGCATGAACAGGGGATTGGACCAGATGATTTCCAGAGGTGCCTTCCAACCTCAGCCAATCTGTGTAAATCTGATTCTGTGAATCCAGGCTAAAAGCTCCTGTCTAACAGAGAACCAGCTGTATCTTTTAAATGTTTCAAGCAGTCTGGAAAAGTGCAACACGGTGTAAGATGTAAAGTAAGAATGTAAATATTTAACATCAGTTCAAGGTTGTAACAATAATGTAATAATAAAAATTGGATGGCTTTGTGGAGTTATTCTGTTTGTGCTTAAATGCTAGTTATTCATCCTGTCCATATTGGAAGCCTCAGTAAATCCATAGGCAGAATTCTACTCTCTCTTGTTTATTTACCATTAATTCTAAGAGCAAGAAAGAAAGTTATCAAAATGCAACAGGAATAGAATTATACTAAAAGTTTTGACAGAATTAATTTTTCATATCCATCAACCCATTTATACAGGGAATTTTCATCTGAGTTACTCTTCTTTTGCAGCTATTGAGCTGTCACTAAAAGAACAAAGGCAACAGCAAACAACACTTTCCAGTTTGTATCCAAGCACCTCCAGCCTTTTAACAAACCACAAACATGAGGGCCGGAAGGTTCGTGCAATCTACGATTTTGAGGCTGCTGAAGATAATGAACTAACTTTTAAAGCTGGAGAACTTATAACTATCCTTGATGACAGGTAAGTTATATAGAATGCCTACTAGAATTATGTTAAACTGTAAAAATTAACCAGAAATAATTGTATCTTCTTTCTAGAAGCATACCTTGAAATACAATGAATAGAAATGTATTTTTGTATTAAATACTTTATTTTGTTATCTCCTAGATTTTTTACAAATAAATGTATTTGCATAAAAAGTCTTGTGTAAAGATTTCTGCATGTATACAAATTATATTTATGTGCTAGTAACATAAAAGCCTTTATTGTGCAATTCCTAAGAGAGTTCCATGTGAGTATGGGATTTCTGATGTATGGGAGCTTTACTTATTTTTTTTTAATCTTTAGTGATCCAAATTGGTGGAAAGGTGAAACTCATCAGGGTATAGGATTATTTCCATCTAATTTTGTAACAGCTGATCTTTCTGCTGAGCCTGAAATGAGTAAGTAACATTACATTTATGTATATATGTTCAACCCTGCTATGGCTCATGGGTGATTTCCTTTCTCTTATGCTGGGGTTCAGTTGCAAATTAATGTGATAATTGAAGTAAAACTCTGGAGGCCTTGCTATGCTGTCACAAACAACAGTCAGACCAAGGTTGCCCAAACTGTCTTCTGCTAAAAAATTCTGTCTGCTGCTGCCTTTGTCAGCAGCTTCTCTGAGACTCATGGAATCCCTCCATGGACACCTACATAAACATAGGCAACAGCAGCTTTTTTTCCAAATTGCCTTTTTGTCCAGTTGCAAAGATGCATGTCGAATAGAGATGAAACTGAAGGCCCCATGGCAGATAGGACTTGCCAGTGTTCAAATAATTCCAGAAACCTACATGCTGTAGGTATCTGCATGTGCATAGTGGTCAGAGGGATTTTCTGCATGCAGTTTATTTACTCGTATCTATATCCATCCAATCTACTTTAAATATTTAATAAAAATATTAAATATTAGACAAGACTTCAAGATTCTAGCGTTGATTACTGTAATCATTACTGATTACTCATGGGTTTACAAGATTAATATTCTGTGATCTCATTTTGGGGGTGCTAGAAGTATGAGCCGGTCAGCAGAATCACATGCTGTAGCAGTCATTTGTACTATGTTAAGACTATCTAATAAGAGATAAGAGTTGTATTTGGATTTTTTTTTTTTGCTAAATATAGAGGTTTTTTATACTATGAGTGAATGAGATGCTTTGCATACAGGATTTAGTGAAGAAGGAATAGAGAAACTTGAGACCTTTGTGCTTTGCTGTGGAGAAAAGAAGGCTCAGTTTGTCATAGATGATTTTACCAGTTTTATCTTAAACTTGACTTGCTAGCCCTATTGCTGCCAATCATTCTTTCTGAATCTTTTATCCTGATGACTTTTGAATATGTTTGTTATGTGCAGGGAGACTATGATAAAGCCATTTACTTGCTAAAATATGTTTCTGCTGAGCTCGTGTAAACTTATTTATTTTTTTATTATGTGATTTACAGATAGGAAAATTATTTAGGTCCATGGCTTTCAAATGTCAATAAAATACTAATTTTTAAAATTTTCACAGTAGAAGTTTCAAACTCAATGAATCTAGGCAATATGCTAGTTATATAGTATTTATGTCATTGTTTATTTTTTCTTTTATAAAACTAATTTTGGGTGTTTATCTTACAGTGAAAGCGGAGAAGAAAACAGTGCAGTTCAGTGATGAAGTTCAAGTAGAGACAATAGAACCTGAGCCAGAGCCAGTTTATATTGATGAAGTAAGCATGGTAAAAATACTGATTGGTACAAAATGCACTGCTGCAGCCTTTAAATATGTGATGTTTAACCCTTTCATCTTGTACTTCAAAAATATGATAAGAAGAGAATGGAAAGAGAGGTATCTTTAGAGTAATAAGATAAATCTGCAGTATTCTCTTTTAGTTAAGAGTCTTGAAGTTCTTAGCAATTTCTGAAACTGAATTTGGAATTTCATTCCATTTGGGGCCCCCCTACTGGGGGCTCTACATCTGTTTACCTCCAAGCTAGAATCTTAGTGGCACATTACTTTCAAATTTTGCCTAAAGTACTTCAGGATACCATAGAGATCCCCATCTTGACTGCTCACTTAGATTTATTTCCAGTGTAACCACCACTGTCTACCCTCAGTCTAAAAGATCTCTTTCTGTCCCTGAAAAGTCTGAAATTCTGTTCCTCTGTAAGTAATATTTACAATATATCACTATTACCATAGTGATCCTGTAGGATTTCCAGGAACATTCAGTCCAGGAAGTTTTTTCCCTGCCTTTTTTTTTAACCTCAGCTTGGGTTCTCTCATTGTTTTTTGAAATGAGAAATCAGTTACTACCTTCCTGAAATCCTGTTTAAGTCCCACCTTAATAACTCATCTTCCTAAGAGATACTAGTTTGCAACTACTGAAATAGATTATCTGAGGCCTGCCTTGAGGTGCCTTCCAGCTTCTGTCTTCTGTAAATCCATTGTTGACTTTTGTTTCTGTGTCTTCTTTTGTTTTTAAATTTGTCACAGTATAATTTTAAAGGAAGTAGTTAATTTGACTTTTCCCCACTTTTCCAGGGTTGAAGGAGGACAAAACATGGTTTTGTTTTCTACTTTCATACAATCTATATAACTCAGTGTGCAAAAGTCTATTTATTTGATAGTGTTCAGCTAATAAATGATTAAGAAAAGTTTATGTGCAATGTTTTTGGTACTTTAACCAATATAGTTCAGTCCAAGACATATTTTTCAAAGACTTAATGCCTATTTGTTTTCTAACTTCTGATGTTTTTATTATAAAAGGGTTTCACTTAAACTCATTGCTTAATCTAGACTTATTCTGAAGTAAGTCCTGAAATGCCCCCAAACATCATCTTAAAACAACACTTCTGTATACATTGGTAATGACATGACTCATGTACTGAATAGGCTTCATGCACTTAAAATTGCTTTTCAATTTTTGAATTTGAAGTGCTCTCTCAATATATTCTGTCAAAACATTTCCAATAGTCCCACTAGGTGGTGGTATTGCATATGCAATTACTAGGCTGGAAAAAGAGGAACAGCTCAGAAAGTAATAAGTGTTTAGAAGGACTGTTAGGAATAAAGGAGTATTCTGCACATTCCACTTGTTACCACTATTTTTTCTCATTTGGCTTTTCCTTGTTTGAGTATTTTCATTCCTGTAAAGTAGCATGTATCATCTGTATTTTCTTAAAGTTAGTCTAGTTGATTCTCAAGTGCCAAGAGATCACAATGGCTGTTGTGAACAGCTGCTTTAGTTTACTATACTGAAAGTGCTAATTCCCTTGCTGCCACATTTGCCCTAATTATACAATTTGTGTTCTAGGATAAAATGGACCAACTCTTGCAGATGTTGCAAAGTGCTGATCCATCTGATGACCAGCCAGACCTCCCAGAACTGCTTCATCTTGAGGGTAACAAAAAAGAATGAATTTTTTCATTCTTAATTTCCTCACTGGTAATTTTCTGTATGAACACAAATTGAAACTAAGCTGAAACTACTTGAGCTCCATGAACATGTGAGAAGCATGCCTGAGAAAAGTGCCTGAGCCATAATTATCTTCTCACTTCTTGTTTCCTACATCTACGAGACCAAAGTGCAAATGTTAACTTAAAACAAGTCTACTTTTCTCTAAAGAAAACTGTTTCCTATATTATTTTCCTTTTCAAGACACATAAATACTTAATTCAGTCATATTCATCCATTATTTTTTTCCTTCATAGAGTAGCACAGCGTGAGTGGTGAAAGGAGTGTCAGGAAGATTCCATGAGAGGAGGCAGAAGTATTACAAATGTTTAGAACAGACTTGTGGGTGTCCCACATGCTTTTCACTTGCATGTGTATTTCTAGAGGAGTTGCACATTAACAAATACCTACAAATTATCCTGCTCTTTTAGAGTCAAATTTTTCAGAGTACCTCTTCATAGAGGCATGATAGATAATTTTACCTACCTTGATAGATGCACTAAAATTTTTGGAATAGGAAGAAAGGAAACTTCCCAATTATGAGACAGAACATAGGCTTAAGCTGACATTCAGATGATGCCAAACTTTGTTAAGAAAATGGCAGTTTCTACATCTATCTAGAACTTAATAATTAAAAAATGGATAGGTTTGTAAACTTTTTAGGTATCTTCTATATTTCCATACCCATCTGGTTCACCATGTCTGTAAATTAATCCAGTTTTAGGAAATCACATCAGTGACATGTCTGCACATTTTCTAGTTCCCCTGAAACTAAAGAAGCAAAAAGAAACATGACTGGTTTTATTCTTTCAAGTCCCAAATATAGCTATAGAGGCTGTTGTCTAAGAAGTCTGTTATCTGATCCAGGACAGAGGCAGGGAAATGAAAGGTATGCTTGTCAAACAGCCTACAGAGATGGGTTACTTTAGGAGTTGCTTCAAAATGCATTGTGAGATCATTAAAGGAATGCAAGATTTTATACTGAACCATGTAACTACTCCTAGAATCTGAAAGCAGTAGTGTGGTCAGATGATTACTCCCCAGCTACCTGCAGCAGCACTTGCCAAACATGTGGCTACATACAGTTCTACAATGCTAATTCAAGGTTACTTGCTCTACACTTAATTAGGCTTTGGTGAACTGTTTTTGGCATAGGTTCTGAAAATTTTGCTGTAGATATGGTTTGAGTCCTTGGTTGCTACCAGTGGTGGCAGATACTGATCAACATTTGACAGAAAAACCACTTAATTTTCTTCTGCCATCCACATGTCCAGTCACAAATGCCTTTGGATTGGAGAGGTCATCCAAAGGTGTTTGGGAGCCCTGATGTGTTTGTGGTTGGCAGCAGAGCACTCATCATGTTAACAGACATCTAAACAATCCTTCTCACACTTTTGCCACACTTCATTATGTACATAAAAGGAGGCAGAAGCTTTGACAGGTTTTACATCTTTTCCCAGCATTTCTGCCAATGTATTACAGATCTCAGGTTCAGAGAAGCAGATGGGTACCTCTCATACAACTCCTCTTTTACCTGGAGTTACCTTCAAGGAACTCAGGAATGATGTCCATTCACATGGCTCACACGTTTTCAGGACCTTCTGCATTTCTAATATGCAAAATTTTCCTTTCAGCTTCTGTGTCTGTTTATTTTACATTTGACAAACTTTGCTTTTCTGCTAATCAGCCATGGTTTGCTTGGCAGTTAGATGAGCCCCATGTCCTTGTGCTGAAAGGAGGCATGGGGTGCATTTTTGTTTACTTTAATGCTTTTTCATTCTGATTCTGGTAAGATTTTATGTTGGTTTTTGCACGTCAGTGGTTTGACAAACCCCTTCCACCAATTAGAATTCTAGTGAGACTAATGTGCTATTAGTGTCTTTGATGTGCAGATGATTGAATCATTGCAACCAGTTTTCTCCTTGTTTTCAGTCTTTTTGTAGTAAAGTTGGATGAGCACATGATCTACATTGCAGCAGCAAATCATCTTCCTTGAAGAAATGATCACCTTTCAATTTACTTGAACCTTTTAATGCAAAATTGTTTCAGTTTTCTACTTCCTGGATGTTAAATGTGTTTTTTTCCACTTTATTTTTATTTTAAAATATATTTTTTAAATTGTACCACTTCTGAAAACTAGCTGTGTCTCATTCTTAAATTGTTCATGATGCTACTTCTGTTATTAAAAAATGTTTGACATACCATTTATAGTAATGAGCTAAAAAAAGTTGGACTAGCATCTATTTCTATCTATTTTTTTATTTCTTTCTGACTTTGCAGTATGGAAATGTTTAACACTGATATATTTTAATGTCTTTCTATTCTAGCAATGTGCCACCAGATGGGACCTCTCATAGATGAAAAATTGGAAGATATAGACAGGTAAAAAATGTCCTGTGCTGTGACCGAGATGAAAATTCTTTCTTAGAAATACCAGATTTGTTGCTTGATAATGTCTTAATTTCTGTGAATATTGGCAAAGAAAATGTGTGTATCTAGTAGCAGTTTCTCTGAGAAGAGGTCTGAAGTTTTTTTTTTTTTTCCATAGTCACATAATAATTTATAGTGTTGTACCATTTGACTCTCTGGTACTTGTCAGGCATCACTTCACAGTAAAAAAATGTTACTTAACACACCTCATGAAAATACTCTGTGTTGTCTGTCCTGCACTAAAGTTATCTGAATTGGAGAATGAACTGTAAAATATATTTTCCAGGAAACATTCAGAACTTTCAGAGCTCAATGTTAAAGCAATGGAGGCTCTTTCTTTGTATAACAAATTGATGAATGAGGACCCAATGTATTCCATGTATGCAAAACTACAAAACCAACAGTACTACATGCAGTCATCTGGTGTTTCTGGCTCTCAGGTAGGGATGTAACCTTTAATAGCCATTGACTATTAAAGTCAAGTTCACACTGACTGAGCACTGTTTTCTCTTGGTTTTTTTGCACAGTATGTAAAAAAATAAAAATGTTTATTTTCAGTTACAAACTTTGGATGCTCTCCTTTTGTGGGTTCTAACACTTTTAGTGTTTTTCTGTTCAGTTCCTTTAGCTCAAGGAAAAAGCCCATCCTGGGCTTTAAGCTGCATAAAATTAAAAAAGAAAACTGCCAGGGGGTCAAAGAAAATAAACAACCAAAGGACTACATTTTCTCTCCATCTAATCTTAGATAATTCAACATAAAAATGATGCTATGAAAGAATTACCATTTTTAACTTCAGTAATTTAAATGCTAAATGCTGTTCACTGATACTTAAAAAACAAGAAATGAAAATATTTGAGAGGGTGTCTTTAAGCCCTGAAGTCAGATATTAAATAGAAAATTTTCTTGTATTTGATTTCTAATATTGCTTTATTTAACTTCCTAGGTTTATCCAGGGCAAACTCAAGGTAATGCATATTTGGTGGCAGGGAGTGCACAGATGGGCCACATTCAAGGTTACAATCTTCCTTCAGAACAGCTCCCTGCTCTCAGCCAAGGCACAGTTACTCCATCTGCTAGCTCAGTAATTCCTGGTCAGCCTGCACAGACGTCTTACACAAAGTAATTTTAAATATTTTTCTATTCAAGTATAAATCAATTTAAACAGAGGCTCTTTTTAAAATTACAGTTACATTAATTATGGTTGTGTTAATTATAAACACCACTGGAAGATACTTCAGTGCAATCATTTCCAGAGTGCTTTTTATTGGTGTCATGTGTTGGGTAAAAATGCCTGATAAACTTCTCAAGGTTTTTTTTTTTGTTGTTGTTGTTTGTTTGGTGTGGGTTTTTTTTTAAATTTTATCTAGTTTTTAATTTTCTGTATATGAAATATGTAATTTATATAGCTCTATATTTTTATATAAACATTGAGAAAATTATACAGATATGATTTAGTAATAGTAGTAACTTTTAATATACTTTTAATGATGAAGATTATCTGCTGCTCTGGCTGGCTCTGCATAACCTGTGAGAGTGTATCTTCTACTGTCCTTTTGTCAAATATCTTAGAGGAACGGGGAGAATTCTGCTCATTTTGGGAAAGGAGTGAATGGGCTACGAATACTTACTAAAGCTTATACAGTTTGCCCAAACAAAGAAGCTAAAAGACTGGGTAGATGGCCAAAGATGCTGAACTGTGGTTCAGTTACCTTTATTGTGAAAAAGTTCATGGGTTTTTGTTAGCTGGATTTTGTTTGTTTGGGTTTTTTGTTTTTGTTTACTCTCAGTGGAAAGTAATTTTATTCTAAAAAGTTGGGAGAGACATCCTTCTTGAGTCATTAATGTATTTGTTAGTCTTTGTCCTCAAAGGTACTTATTTGGGATAGTAAATCATACATTGATAAAGTGAGTTTCTGCATATTCATCTGACTTGTTTTGCTATTCAAAACAGTTTGTTGGGTTTTGCTTTTTTTTTTTATGAACAGAATGGAGGATAGATGGTATTCCATGTTGCTCCTTAAAATAAAACAGAAGTACCAATTCACGGTCTAATTTTAAATCCATGGGGAGTGTCTATTTTATGTTTAAATCTGAGGGGTGTGTTTGAGTTTTAATGGGAATACTCATTGGCTACAGCTTTAAATATGCAATGTGTACAGAGTTAGAAATTTTTGTGTGTATAAACAGAAAAACTGAAGAAGCAATAAAGTTTTGCTTTTTTTTCCTTGGTAAATTGTTTGTTAACTCTACTTTAAATATTTTTTCTCTTTTTTTTTGTTCTTTTTTCAGTGCAATGGTTGGTTCTGTTGCTGGAAGTACCTACTCTAACCAGCCTTCAGTGTACAGTCCACCTCCTGGTACTGTTGATGTTGCTGCTTATCAGAATGCTGGAACTAATATGTCCCAGGTTCCAAACTATAACTTAGCACCTACAGCTCTGCCACAGACCACAGGCAGTCAGCAAGCACCTCCACAACAACCACAGCCTCCACCACCTCAACAACCACAGCATAGTTACTCACAGAAGGCTCTGCTATAGGATCCAGGACTTCTGATTCCTAATCTTCTTTAACCTCTGCTAAAGGCGGTTGGCGATTCTATGAGTTCCTTCATTTAATCTCTTAAACTTTGTTTATCCTCAGCTTAATAAGAATCTCTCTTGGTGAACAAGTTCAACTTGCACTGACTTTTTAGGATTTTTTTTTTTTTAATTTTGCGGAGGAACTGATATATTTAGGAAATTTAATTCCTTTTAAAATGCCTAAAAATTGGTACAAGATTATTTATGTATGGTTAAATTGGCTAGTTTGTGAAAACTCAACCATTGCAAACTCTTGTGGCATATATGTTATGTACATATAGTGTGTGATTGCAGTAGTGCCCATTTTGTATAACTATGGTGGTCATGTGAATATATTTAACACTATGTTTAAAAATAATTTGCTTTACTATTTTATTTTAATCATGAACTGACAACCATATTTCATAGTTTTGTCTAGTTTTAAGACAGATACAATGTCTTTTTCCAGTGCAGGAAAAACAGTAATTCTGCATATCGTGGTTACAATTACAAGCTAAGGTCTATGTATGAATTTACAAAGTTAGATAAGTTTCACTACTTCTTGAATTGAACACAAGTGTAATCATGAGTATTAGATAGCTTATCTACCAAAGTAAACTTGTTAACTAGTAAATGATTTGGGGGGATAACAGCAAATTATGATTCTGCTTCGGACATAATTACTAACTTAAAACTACTATTCAGAGGCTGCTAAACATGTCATGGGACCATGAAACAGGTCAGGATCTTGCATTTTATCATGAGAAGCATGTAATTTATTTTTCCAAGTTGTTTTTTAAAATGAGAGCCAGAACTGTACTCTGTGTGTGTTGGTAGAGATTGCACCAAAGAAAGACAGAGGAATTGATTTGAAAGAGGAACAATGGAATTTTAAACTGGAACACACAACATGAATTACACTGTTTTATTCAAGTCTTCTTAATTAGGACATGGAGAATTATGGACATGTAAATCACTTTGCTGAACAAACCTTCAGGGCTTTGTTTTATCTCTTGTGGCCTTGCTTAGCAATTTGTTCTGTTTACTGTTCTAACACAAACACTTCTGCCTTAAATGTCTGTTTCAATTTCCAGTTGTACCGTTTGAGTTTGTTGGCCCTTCTGTAGTTTGAATAGTTAATGAGGCATCTCATCTAAATCCACTTTTAGGTTAGTTAAAATTCTCTTCTGCAGCAACATGCATTAGCTTGTTTTAAGCCCTTATGTTCCTCAGTAACTTAGCCACATGGCTTAGCAAAGCATGGTATTTTCTCTCTGTGGGTGAGGTGCTGCAAAAGAAACATGGTAATGGAAGGCAGCATTTCAGGTGTGCTTGAGCAGAGTTTCTTGTACAAGGAGTGTTGTTACTTTGACTTTGTGTTCCATCTAGTAATGCATCCTGGCTTTGTCTTTTCTAGCAGCTCTAATTCCACTAGACAAATACTAGATGGCTTCAACATCAGATCTGTCTTTAGTCCTGTGTGTATGTCAGAAGTTGTTTGTTTTATGTACTATATTTTAGTGTAATGCTTCTGGAATTAAATGTTGCAATTGTACATTACACTACAAAATGAGCTCTGTTATTCCATATACTCCTGCATTTGTTCACAGTTACCTAACATGCCTTTGTTTCACTATTTTAATTGACATCAGTGTTTTGCCAGATACTTTCAGATGACTGCTTTGCATAACTTCTGACTGGGGAGGTTACAAAACGTGCCCATGGTTGATCTATTCCAGTTGGGGATGTTCTAGCCAGCTGGTTGATCTAATGCTTGGATTTTCACATATTTGTTTTCTCTAAATTTTTTAAGCATCCTCGCAAACTGTTGTTAATTATTTCAGTACTTGATGTTATCACAAAGGCCTGTGGAACTTGAAAGGAAATACTAAAGAAAAAATAATAATCTGACAAACTGTGCTATGGATGACTTTTTATGGATTGAAGTGATGTCTTTAGAAAGGACTTGTAGTATAATTTAGATAGAGTTCTCTGAATGCATTAGATATCTTATTCCAAAATCAGATATTCAATGTGTATAGAAATGTATAATTTATACACAAAAGTGAAAATAATTTTTTATTCCATTGTTCTTAGTCCCTAATTCAAGGAGAAGCTTGAAGCATCAAGATAGTCTTTTTGATATTAACTATTGTATTCTTAGGTTTTCACATGTTGTTTCACATGTTCCAAAATAAGGGCATGTGGAAGTTCTGTACAGAAATGACCCGGAAAAAAATACATTTTGTTAGTAATTTGTCATTGTTTTTAAAATTTTGCAAGTTTTTCCTTGGTATACAGAAATGCTAGATCTTGGTTTCTCATTTGAAACTGAAACCTTTTGTGTATCACAGTTTTTCTGCTCTCCAACTTGCTTATTTTGGCCATTCATCCATTTTTATGTAAATTAAAATCACTTTTCATGTTCATCATGACCAAAAAGGACACTTGCTAAAATTCAGTGCCCCTTTAAATTCAATATAATGAAAGTTGTGAAAAAAAAAAAAAAAGATGGACACTTCCTATTTTCCTTCATACTTTGAAAGTCACTGCTGTAAGGTACCTCCTGTAGCAGACTGGGAATTTTAGTTGACTTTGAAACAGAGTTCATTATCTACAACTGATGGAGTAGGTCACTATAATTTTGGGTTCTGAGTGTTTCTGTTGCAACCTACATTTTCCATTTCACGTGCAGTTTTCAAATTAAATTGAATTTGGAGCTGTATTACTTCATGTTGATTTTTCTTATCAGAAAATGTCTTCCTGCTTGGTTGTGCCCTGTGTGCTGGATACTCTGAAGTGATGCCTTCTCCTACTGTGCTGTCATTGCATGAATTCCTGCAGTCATCCTCTCATACTCTCTCTGACAGCTTAGAAATGACACTTCAGTCCACCTCCTCTCTGCTGGTTTTTTATCATGAACCTGGAGATGCCAGTGCTGGTGCTTCTCTGCCATGATTTATTTTGTTTATGCATTGTTTTGACCAAGTTCACTTATGTTCTACCTTACTGTGGCATTGAACACTGAAATGTTAGTGAGCAGTGGAAAGTACACATACAGCTATTGTGTGGAAAAGCTTTTTAGCAATTAAATAAAGTGTCAGAATTACTACTTGAAAGTAAGGAATCATTGGAAATGTTATTCATGTTCCACTAGAAGCCTAATTTTTGAATGTCTTGTTTCTTTACATGTAAATTATCAATTTAAGGCTAAAACGTGTTCAAGACATTTTGTATAACCTTTTTTTTACTTAACCCTTTCATTAAAGAATTCTAATTAACTTCAAATTCTAATTAAATTCAGAAGGGGTTGTTCAGTGGCTTGGTTAGCATGAACTGGAGAAAACTCTGGAAAGTGCCTTCTGTGCATCTCACTTCTGTGAGCAAAATTTGTTTTAGCCATATGTATCATTTCAATTTATGTGGGCATAATAAAGGTGTCAAGATTTACTGTAAATCCTCCCAGGAAAAACCCTGGGGTACTATGTTAAAATTTTCTGTACTGACATCATGGCAGTGCATTCCAGAGTGTGCAGCTGCAGGAAGTCACAATGTATTTATTTGCCCACCTGTTTAGTAACTGGTGCTGTGTGGATGTGTCTGTAATGTCATTTGCCAAAGCACATAGAGACAGCAGTAAAAAGGAGCAAAATATAAGAATTCCTGCATGTTTCTCAACAGGTGTGGAACAGCATACTGCCCTCATGGTGCAGTAACTGTTCATGAATTTTGAGGCAGGGGGAACTGAAATAAATTTGAACTTCAGAAGATTCTGCCAGATTGCAATTGATTAGATTTAACAGAGATAGATTTGCTTTTAATACCATGTACATATTTTGCTGATCAAATCTAGGCTGCTACTATGGTTCTCTGATTTCCTCTAGATGGCAGGAACATCAGATTTACACTGGAGAAATGCTTAATACCTCATTCTCCAAATTTTTTTTAGTGTTTTCTCTAATATCACTTTATTTTTCACTCATATTTCAAAGATATCTGTGCAGTCTTTATGTACAAAGGTCTTACTTTATTCCCTCTCTGCTGGGGTTCACAGAATGAAAAAAGACATCTCTAGTTAGAGCAGCTACACTGGCACTTTGAATTACATGTACAACTGCACCTTCCTTTGGGGAACGTGTATGTATCTGTTGTGAAGAACAAGGGGGCATATTTTTCCAGGTAAAAACTGGAAGAGATATTTTTAAAGGAAAAAGTAGAATAAAAGTTACTAAAACCTCTATTGCCAGCAACAGGCAGAATCATTTTTTACTCTGTTATTCAATCTTAGTAAAGCTGATCAACTCCACACTACAGCTATTCCTTCCTCATTTTCAGCTGCAGTGAAGGATATTGACCTTCATACATACACTGTCCAACACCATAGGAAAACATGGAGAAGGCCTTGACATTTGAACTTTTTGCTTCAATATGTAAAAAAACACTATGTGCATTTTTGAAGCCTTGGTTCTTAAATTAGGATGGGTGTGTTTAAAAACATTCCATTTGCTACTATGTAAATTGCCGGTCTAAAGTTCCATTTTCATGCTGCTACCTTGGCAAAAAGGTGGTGGGAGTTTCTGTTCTATCCTGCATGTTCTTCTGGGATCCAAATAATTTTTGTCTTTGTCATGAAAAAGAAAAACCTGCTGCAGTCTGCTTTGGTTTTAATAAAGTGTACACAGTAGCAAAGTGCATTTTTGTTTGGCTTTGTTTGTTTTGATGCTCCCTTTGATGTTGGCATATGTATATATTTAGATATACTGCACTGTTGTACAAGAATTGTTTTAGTAAATAACACTATTTGTAAAAACTGTTAATTGTTTTTGGTATGAATGCAAAATATTAAAGTTGGAGTATTTAGTTCATTATGTTGCAAAGTCAATTTATAAATTTTATGGAAGAATAATCTGAGAAGGATTTCTTTTGATGGAATGACTTAGAGATACTATAAGCAAGGTCTGTTAGAAGTATTTAAATTTTCTGGTTTCAGATGGGGTGGGTTTTGATTGTTTTGGTTGGGGAGGATTAGTGAATTTTTTGTTCTTGTTTGATGCTTACACATAAATTACATTATCTTTTAAAGCAATCTGTCACTGATTTCCTTCAGCTAACCCAAATACTCCATTGTAGATCTTATTTCAAATATGTTGCATGTCCTCTATTTTTTGGTAAATACAGCATGAGTATTTTAAAGGGATTTTAAAGAACAAATGGAAACAACTGCGTTTCTACAGTCTGATGTATATATTTGGGTACAGATGAATAAGCAGATTCTATGGCAGCTTGGCAGTTAATTCCATTTCTGATGATAGCAACACAAATTAGTGTTTTGATCAATGTGAAATGTCTTGAAGATCAGGCTAAAACCTAGTTTATGAATCTTAAAATGCAGTCAGAATTGAAGATTAATAGACTTGACAGCTGTCTGCTGTGTTCTTAAAACAATGCTAAGCATAAATTTCTTGCTTAAACCAGTGTAGACATCATGGGACTTTGGGAGCAGTGGGCAGCAGTATCAGTTTGGACTGTTCTTAGGGTCTCTTCCTAAAAATATGAACCAAACCCCTTAGGACAAGAGGTTATGTGGATTGTGGGTTAGTTCAGTAGGATAAGTTGTGTCTTTCAAGAGAATATCTATTCATGTGACAGAATTAAAAGTCCTGCAGACTGTGTAGAAATGAAACTTGTTTTGGAACAGGGAGGTGCAATTAATGTTGAGTTTGCTTTCCTGCCTGTCTCTTTTAGATGGAAAGCATTTCTGTTGAGATGTCTGTGATGAAAATAGATTTTGAGTGTTTGTTTCATAGTATTTTGAGTTTATTGTAAAATCTGTTGTCATGAACCTGGGCAAGAGGTAAATATAAGCATCAGTCTGTATTTAAGGACCTGGAACCAACTCTTAAACTTTTCAAGAACTGGTTCATATATAATCTCTCTTCATACCACATTTATGAAGCTGGAGACCTTAATGAATTGTCTTATTCCTGAAGCTAGTTTTTGAAATCTTATTCTACTTTTGTAAGATAAAGATTTTTTTTCTCTCACAGCATTTGTACATTTAAATTTCTGGATTATTTTAAATCAAGTCTGGTTTTGTTGATACTGATTGTGATCTATATTTTAAGTGAGAAATGAGAATTAAGCCATTATGAGAGAACCTGTGGGAGAACTTCCACTGATTAAGGCTGATTTGCATTTCTTAAAATTCACATCAACCCTGGGAGTGTACATGGGCAACACACAGTAAGGCAGACAATCATATAGGGCTAAAAAAGGGCAAACATGTATTTTGAGTTAAAGGTTTAGAGCATTTTTAGTATACAATCTTCTGACATATAAAGAACGTGGTGATTGTAGCACCTAATGTTTGACTTTGCCTTTGCCATCTAAATTATACCATGCTGTTAAGCATGGGCTTTGAGTCTTTATGCATGCACCTTTGATTGTTAGCAAGCAGTGCAGCTTGGTGCCTGCTCCCCACATTCCCAGGCTTGGAACATCCACTGCCTCAGCAGCTGTGCTTCAGACCCTCTAGAGGAGCAGAATCCAGCAGGAAGGTGGGGGTTGGCAGGCCTGTTGCCACTGGGACACTGCTCAGTGGCACAAATTCTGACTGGTCAGGGTCTCTGTTTACCACTTTCTGGCTACAGGAATCACACATATCAAGGAATGGAACCCTTCCATATATACATACCTGGGCCACTCACAGTTTTGAAACTTGATTTGCTAATGAGGCTCTCACTGCTACTGAAATCATGCTGGAATCTATTTCTAGCCAGTTGTGGTGGCTCTCCCCTGTTGACTCATGCATCCTCAGGTATCTGTGGATTATGCAGATGTGTTTTATTTTACAGTCTGTATGTCAGACGATCCCAATTTACTGTGCTTCTCAAAGGAGTGTGAACATTTAGTTCCTTTGGTTTTAATGGCTCTTAGACTTGTGAAAATTTCCCCAAATTAGTCTTTTTCTTTGCCTTGTGAAATACTGTCATAGATGATGCTGAAGAATGGTTAGGCAAGTCCTTCAGCAAAAAATCATATGATGATTTATAGGTAATACTATGATTTTCATGCAAATATGTTGCTTTACATAAGAGCAAATGGAAGTCTTCAGTGAATGGCAGAGAAGTCATGGTTCTCTCAGCCTGAGTTTGAAGATGGGGTCAGGACCAAGCATCTCCCTGAAATGTGCTGTTGAAACTTTTTCCAGAGAAATCATGGGTGGTGTCTAAAAAACTCTTGTTAGGAGTGTGTTTGTTCAGAGAACTCACTTTCCTCTTGGTGGGGTGAGACAAAACAATTAGTGAAGAATTTTTTGCTTTGTTTAAGTCCACAGTCTCACTTTTTTAGCCAGTTTCTTGCAGCTTCTCTGGAGTCATGATTAAATTATCTGATTGTGTGGCTAATGATCTAGATCTACTGGGATATAGCATCAGTAATTTTTAAAGCTCTTCCTGCTCACTTAAGAATAAAGTAGGTGATTTTAATTTAGTAGTTTATTTTAGTAAGCTTGTTCTTTCAAAACAGACATGCTTTCTACTCTTGAGCACTTCTTATCTTCTGGACAATCAAGGCCTTCTGTAAATGTTAGTTGTTCCTTTCAAGGTTTCAGAGTCCTAGTGATCACTTCAGGGGGCAGCTATGTGTCCTAGTTGCTCAGACCAGTTCCTGATTGCCTCTTCCAAGAACTAGACTCCTTGAATTTGTCTGTCCTTGAGGCTCAATTTGACACCAGATTTGATCCTAAGTTTTCTTTATTTAAGACAGACAGTAGGTAGCATGAAACAATTTTGTATGTCTGTAACAGCACTGAGTTGAGCAGCATTCATTGGGATCCTGTACTGCAGCAGCAGTGCAGAAAATCCAAATCCCAACTCTCCTCTATCTATCTATATCTCTATGTCTATATCTATATCATCTATATATCATCTATATCTATATCATCTATATCCTCTGTCTCTATTTCCCTATATCTATATCTATATCTATATCTATCTATATCTATATATCTGTATCTATATTCAATCAGTTTCATGTAGTATATGTATTTCCTAATGGTTATCTCCTTTCATATGCTTTCTCATACTTGATCCTTACAGCAAGCATGCCCAGAAATACTAATGATTAATCATAAATCAAAATCATTTCATATATGCACATACATACAACCTTTCTCTCTCTTTCTCTCTTTCTCATTCTCTCTCTTTCTGCTTCTCTCTGTTTCTCTCTGTTTCTCTCTCTCTCTGTTTCTCTCTCTTTCTCTCTCTTTCTCTTTCTCTCTCTTTCTCTCTCTCTCTCTCTCTTTCTCTCTCTCTCTCTGGATGTTGCCAGTCTGCAGACTGTCCTTCCGTGTAGTGCAGGTGTCTTATGGAGCCTTTTACCTTGTTTTCTGAAATGCAGAGAGTCCTGACCTTTAACCTCTGAATTACTGTGTCCCTCATCACTGGTTCAGTCACACAATTGCTGTAACTGGGCTTTGTAATTTTCATGTTTCTGCAAAATCCCTTTGGCCTATCAGGTATTGTTTACACAGCACCTTGGCATTAACTTGGGATCATTGCTTTCTTATTCACTTTACTTTTTCTTCATCAGTGGTGCAGTTTCACCAAGGGAATTGGTCAGATTTCAACCCAGGAAAGGGGCACCTCTGTTCTTGGGGAACAAAGCTTGGTTCCAAGTAGTTTAGTGATACATGCTGATAGTTCCATCCCACTTGCTAATTTTATTCATTGCAGGATTCAGAAACACAAACACTGCAGTATGTGTGGCAAGTGCATCATAAACTTTTATGAGTGGTTTGCCATACACTGTGTGTTCCTTTTAAGATTCACACAATCATAGAATGGTCTGTGTTGGAAGGGACCTTAAAGATTATCTAGTTCCAAACCCCTGTCTTGGACAGGGACACCTTCCACATCATTAAAACCACATTCAGCCTGGCCTTGAACACTTCCAGGGATGGGGCATCCACAACTTTCCTGGACAACCTCTTCTTAACTGTAACTGTTAAGGACTGTTATGACATTGCAATAAAGTTTCACATGTAGGCAGCAGTCACGTAAAAAGAGTGTTGACCTCCTACATGTGCAATTTTATTTTTATAATGTTCTACTGCTGTATTAAGGAATATGATATCCTGGCCCATCATTGCCAGACCAGTTTTTATCAGCAACCCTACTGCATGTTCCAAAACAGTAAATCCTGTAGGCTTAAAAATCTTTCCTATCTACAAAGTCAGAAAAAGTCTCCCTTTCATGATTCCCTCTTAAACTCTGGGATCCTTCAGGACAGCTGTAGCATTGTTTACATAGTCACAGAATATTTAAGCCTGCCTTGTACACGGAGTTTACTAGAATATCAAAAATTTTCTCTATTTTCTTTTTTCACTGGGGTTACAAAGTACTTTGGAAAATAAAGGACTTAGCCCCTGAGGTACGATAGTCTTGGGTTAATTTCTATTAAGAATAATAATCAGTTCTGCATAAGATCAGTATCTGCAGCACAAGACTGAAGAGTTTGTATTTCATTTGAGAAAGTTGGTGAGAAAGGATCTTTACCTTCTTTGACAGGAGAATGCTGTATTCAGGTGTTGTCACCTTTTGGCATATGCTTTGCATGGATCTTTCCCTCACAGATTTTTCAGTCTTTCAGTGATTGTGACTCATAGTGCAAAACCTTAAGGGATGTTGCGCTGTTAAGTGGATGTTGACTACAGACTCAGTCTGTCATAATTACCCAGAATACTTTGAATTTCTCAGCTAAACTAGACTTGATAAGTTATCCATAGTTTGTTATAGGTGTTCAGTCTTTTTTTATTTGTAATATTTGTTTGTCTTGCAGAAATGAACAGAAGGTGCAGATGTTGAAGGTATCTCTGGCAAAACATGGAATGTAGTAGTCAATATTTTTGGGTAATGTTCTACTTTGGAATCGCAATGACAAGCAAGAGACCATCATGAAATGTTTTTAATCCCTATTCTTAGTTTTTTACTGCCAAATATGGCTTCACTCTGATTGAGTATGACTTGTGGGGCATGGTCTCAAGGAATTGAGAAAGGTGGAGAGATTGGAAGAAAAAAAGCAAGTGAGAAGTTGAGGTGAATGATGCAATTAGGAGAGACAAAGAAGGAAGACGACTCTGTGCAAATAAATGAATTTTTAATAATAAAGCTTTGTTTCTAGGAGAGCACACATGCTCTGTATAGTGAGGATTCATCCATAGAAAGCCTCAGTTCTTGTGAACCAAGCAGTATTTTAAGTCTGTCAAAAGTGAACCAGGCCTCTGAGTGAAATCAGTTATGGCATGTTATGGCATGTTGTGTAATTTCAAGAGATTTACAGAAGTTTTCTGCTTTGGGTGCAGTAGTTAAACATCTCACCCAGGAGAATTATTAAAATAAACAAAATCTAAGGATGTTTAAGGCAAGCCTTTCTGGACCGTGTTCTAACTCCAATGGCACGTGATATCTTGAGCACTTGATGTTCACCTTCAGTTGTTTACATTTGCACTGAGTAGTTTGTAGGGAGAATCAGGTGTTAGGATTTATGAAACACTTCATCTTTCTCTTCCCCCTACACCTACATTTTCTGTTTGCCACTTGGGTCTCAGCTTTAAAAAGCGTAAAGGAAGTGCGGGATGTATATGTGGAGCATGGTTTACTATATCCTGCTTCACTGCCTGTGACATTTGCTGATTTGGTTTCCTGTGAAAACTGATGGATCAGCTCACTTCTGGTCATAGATAACAGGCAGGAAGACCTGCCAGGATTCCTTAGAAGAATAGTCCATTAAAATCCTGCATGCAGAACAGAGCTGAAGTGAGTATTTTTATTTTAGGAAGAAAAAGCAAATGTCATGTTTTGATACTGCAGAAGGAAGCCGTTCTCAGAAAACACAGATATTTTGAGTTGTTCATGATTTTGAACCCATTACTCTACAGAAAGCTTAGATAAGGTGACAATGTCAGAATGGAACACAGAGAGGACAAAGCTGTTGTCTCGTTGGTGTCTGAGTTGCTTGGCAGGCTGCCAGTGGGGGCTGCCTGAGCAGCTACCCACTGTACTGGGGGAAATAACAAATGGCACACTTGCTGCTGCACCTTTAGAAGCAGACTCCAAAGATTCTCTTGTGCTGAACTGAATGCTGCAGATATCTAATTTCTGGTGGAGGTAACCTAACTTGGGTTTGAATGCAGATAGCATAGCTAGCTATTAGTCAGTGAAAAATCAGTTTATTTTATCTAGGGACTCATGGTGCTTGAAATAACTTGAAATATTTAAAAGTTTCTTATATGAAATAGTGGAGATGGAAAATTGTAGAAAAGATATTGACAAAATAAATCTCAAAAAAGGCAAATACCTACCCTGTCAGGAAACTATTCTGATCCTATCAGAGTAATTATTTAAATAGTCATTCTGATTTAATATTTATTCTTTTGCACTACTTAGCACAAGGATGTATGTATCCTGTTCAGGAATGCAGGCTCAGGCTCAAGTTAGGTAAGACCAAGCATAAGAGAATGACATCTAAATTGGTTCTCTATTTTTTGCTCCTCTTTTGCTCCATCCACTGACAGCAAAGGGAGGTTAGGATGACTGTACTACAGTTTTAAGACGTGTAGGAGCTGAATACATTTGTGTGTTTCCTTTCTTTTCTTTTGATTTTTCTTTTGGTGCCATTTAAAGTGATTACAGGGCAATTAATTTAATTTCTCAGCAGTGTATTACTGCTTTACTTGTCTTTTTTTTTTTCTCACCAGTGGTCACAATTTGTTTTTGAGATAATGGTATTGTAAAACCAGTGTTGGACTGGATCCTACTTATGTATTGTTTTGTTGACTGTTACTCTTAGCTGTGTTGTGTGCTTGCAGAAGTCAACAAGATGAGCTTGTAAAGCAAGAAATGAGATTAAAAAGTGCTGAAGGTGTTCATAACCCTTCCTTGCACTAGCTCCTGTATCAAGGAAATGTGTTGGATTCAGTTTTAGCTACACCTGAAATAAACTGTGGTGGCTATTGATCCACAACCAGCATTCACAGATTTGTGTCCTGGCTCTTTTAGTTCATCCACCACACTGTATGAACCAACAATTTTGCCTCAACTTGATAGATAAATTTAGTTTTACTGTCACTGAAAATTCTTTGAGAAAATTCAAGACTTCTGTCCATTTTCTGTGATTTTCCTCTTAGCTTTTAACTCCTTTTGATCCTGAAAGATTCTGGTTTAAATGAAAAAAAAACAAAACAACAAACCTACTCCTAAATGCTAATTAGAATGTATAGAATAGTAAAAGTCTTGAAACTATGTTAATAAATAATGTTTTAGTCTGTGTCTGTTGTAGTTTAACCCCAGCTGCTCAACTCCACAAAGCTGCTGGCTCATTCTCCTGCAGCAGGATGGGGGAGAGAACAGAAGGGGGAAAGTGAGAAAACTTGTAGGTTGAGATAAAGACATTTTAATAGGGAAAGCAAAAGGCTGCATGAACAAAACAAAAAAAGGAATTTTTCCACTACATTCCAGTGGCAGTCAGGTGTTCAGCTACTTCCCAAGGAAATCAGGGCCTTGGGAAGACAGACACCACAATTCTGAATGTCCCCCCTTGCTCCTCATTCCCCCAGCTTTTATGGCTGAGCATGACACCACAGAATCTGGGATATCTCTTTGGTCCATTGGGATCAACTGTCCCAGCTGTGTCCCCTCCCAGCTTCTTGCCCACCCTAGCCTGCTCACTGATGGGGTAACGTGAGAAGCAGAAAAGGCCTTCAGGCTGTGCAAAACTCCTCAGTAATAGCTAAAACATCCCTGTGGTATCAGAACTCTTTTGCCCATAAACCCAAAACATATCACCATCTGAGCTGCTACAAAGAAAATCAACTCCATCCCAGTCAAAACCAGCACAGTGTCTAATTAAAATTAATTTTCTTACAAAAGTACATTCTTCTAGAAAGCTCTCTCTCCCAAATCATTCAGTAGTGTGAGAATGTTATTTAAATACTCTAGGATGACTAATGAAATACAAAAATGGTTTTAGGCTTCCATTGCAGGTAACCCACTGCAGCACCCATGCAAATATTAGTAATGTGTAGATAACTATTGAATACCATCTGAGAGATACAGGTTACCACAGGAAACATCAAAAAACATCTTGGATGCAAATGTAAAAGCATGGACAGCAATCCACTTGTTTTTCTTCCACACATACAATGCAGGCATATTAGGTTTCGAGTCTGGATATGATTTCATTTAGGACTAAACTTTCCATTTTCCAGTCTGCTGTAAAAGCCAAGGGCCACAGTGGCTTCAGGATTTCCATGCATTTTGCCAGGAAGAATGACCAGTTGCAAGAACTGGGTGAAGAAGAGAAGGTCTCTTCTTCAAGAACAAGAAGAGAGGGTCTGACCTGTCTCAGAGGAATTCAAGCCTTTCTGTTCTGTGTAAATGTCAGCTGGCTTCCTACCCACGGGAAAGATGAAAACATATGTCTATCTAGGACATGTACCCTGTATTAGTTTTTTAGCAGATTGAGCTTTTGGGAATTTTTTGCCTACAAACCACTGCAGCCTGAGACTTTGCTGAATCCTTTTGTCTCAGAAGAGAGAAAATCTTTCCCTTTGACTGTATCAGATCAGAATATATGATCCATGATGAAAGAGGGAGTCAGATCCAGATAATTACTGGTGAGTGTGCTGCAGATGAGACACAGAGGTTGTGTGAAAAGCTCATCATGACTTGTGCTGCTCTAGACAGGGGGTATGTGTACAGACATATATGTGTGCATCACACATGTCTGTGTCAAAATGGCTTTGAACTGGTAATATCTCCATTATATCCAGGGAGTGTAAGAGACAATGAGAAAAAGGCAGTTTTCAGATCAGGAAGGGAGACTGGAATACTTCTCTTGGAAGTAGCTCTGAAATCACAGTTTGGTTGGAAGAGATCTTGGGAGGTCATCTAGCTCGACCTCCTCTCTAAAGAAGGGCTGACTTGGATCAGGTTGCTCAGCATCTTGTCCAGTTCACTTCTAAGAAACTCCAGTAGCCTAAAACAGTTCCTTCTGTCACTTCAGAGTTTAGCTCATTCCTCGTACAGCCACTGACAGGCAAAGAGGTATCACTGCTCATCTACTTAATTCCCTTTTTCTGACTATTTGTGCAACACAAATATTCACTTAAGTTACATGCAGTCTTTGCTGCACATAACCATCACATAATCAGTGATGGCAGTTTGGTGGCAGTTTTATTTTTTTACATTGAGGTTGAACTTCACACAGCACCTTCCTTCTCTGTTTATCTTGAGCCAAAAGAATACCACAAATATCCAAACTTTCAGTGATGGCCTTAGAAATAGCAGAGTTCTCTTAGGGCAGCAGCATTTTTCTGAGTCTTCTGACTTGTTCCTTCTAGCACTAGATGTTTTCCTGGGCTTTTGGGTTTTGCAAATAATTACGGAAAAATGAATATCTTCCGTGCACTACTGCAAGAGATTAAGTTTCCCATATTCATCAACACAACAATACAGAACATTGCTGATTATGGCTGAAATACTTCCCACCTCCTGTCCCTGGGCCAGGCTGTTACTGACCTTTTTGTGGTTCTAGAGATGTTGAGAGAAATTATAAACCACTTCCTCTTTACTCCCCTCACGTAGCCCCCAGGAGGACCCAGCACAGCTGAAGTACTTGGCTGGAATCCTTTCCAATGTTAACAGGAGTTTTATTGACTTCAAATGAGCTTGTTTTTCATCCCCATTGTTTCTTCTCCTCTTGTATTAGTGTCAAAGTACCTTCTTACTCTGTCTCTTTCCATACTAATCTCATGTTTGTGTTTGCCTGGATGTGCTGTACTTTCCCACCCAGAACTTCCATCAAGGAGGATTCTGACAATGTTTTAATTCTCATCAGCGATTTCCAAGTGCATGACAACACAGGGGTACAGCCTGCTACACAACAGGCTTTATACACGTTAGGTTTAATGCCTTACAGGTTCATAGAATCATCGAAATTTTAAGGTTGGAAAAGACCTTTAAGATCATTGAGTCCAACCATTAATCCAGCACTTGCAAGCCCACCAATAAATCATGCCTCTAAGCACCACATCTCCACCTTTTCAAACACTTCCAGGGATGGTTATTCCACCATTTCCCTGGGCAGCCTGTTGCAGTGCTTGACCACCCTTTCAGGAAAGAAATCTTTCCTAACATCCAGTCTAAACCTCCCCCGGTGCAACTTCAGTCCATTTCCTCTTGCCCTGTCACTTGTTACCTGGGAGTGGAGACCAACCCCACCTCACCAGCCCTCCTTTCAGGGAGCTGTGGAGAGCAACAAGGTGCCCCTTAACCTCATGTATGTCCCATCAGAATGCCAGTAAGTCCCATATGTTACAAAAGCCTCTCTATGTAAAACAACTGCAAGACTGATGTTTTCAATGCATTTGGGACTCTTCAGACTGTATATTGATAGTGATCCCAAAGAAATAACATGCTGCTCTGTATCCAGCACAACAAGAAGCCATAAAAACATCAAGGTGGACTGTGCTCTAAAAGCACCTTTTCAGAAGCGTCATTTAATTCCAGGCAGGTGCTTCAGCTTGTGAAACCCAGCCAGCAGGCAAGGTTTTGTATTTCCTGCACTGATCCACGAGCAAGATTTGGGTCCTGTTAACAGCAGACAGAGCCATCACTGTCAATAGAATAAACAAACAAACAAACAAATCGGCTGAAGTTCACTTATTGGACTTCAGACGACGCCTCTTAGGGTTCCTAAACCCCCTCCTCTCCTCTCCTCCGGCTCCTCCTTGGCAGTGCCGAGCCCCGGCGGAGCGACCTGCTGGCGCCCGGGGGAGGAGTGATGGGGACGGGGGCGCAGCCCAGATCCCGGGTTCCCAAAAGTAGGTCTCTGCTCCTTCTGCAGTTCTCCCTCTGGGGAGCAACCAGGGTGTTGGAGCAGGGGTTTTCTATCGGACTAGGGTTCCCTTACCCCTTATTCTTCACCTATCTTTACCCCAGAAGAAAAGGAGAGGGATATCCTCCTCCCTCCGAGCGGGGTTGGCTAATTTTCTTGGAAGAGGAGCCACTGACCCAGATGCAAAGCTGTCAGAGTCACAAAGGGGATAAAAGAAAAAAAAAAAAAAAAAAAAAAAAAAAAAGAAAAACAAACACACCCAAAAACGACAAAAACNAACAAACCCCCCACACAACGGCAACAACAAAAAAAGCAGCGCTCCTCTCAGCTAGCACCGCTTTATCACCTGCACATGCCTGGAAGGAGGCTCTTTCCTCTGCTAAGCGGGAAAAAAAAAAAAATCAGCTTAGGAAAGCAAAGTTTGAACAGCGAATTCCTGTTATTTCAAAACTCGCCATGTGACAGGATATTTCCTTATCGTTTGGAGCCCAGCGTTTTCCCCTGATCCACCAGCCCTTCCCAAGCGAGGCGGACCTGCCCGCGGGGAGCCCCGGGCGGAGCGGCGGCGATGGATCCCTCCGTGCTCCTGCTGCTCCTCGGACTTCTCCCCCGGGCTGCTCCGCTGCTGGGTAAGTGCCCGCGGGGCGAGGCGAGCCGAAAAACG
>VYXD01002688.1:166714-235992 GCA_013397195.1 Hylia prasina
CCCCCTCCTCGCCCGCATCCAGAGGTGCCCGGCGGGCAGAGCTCCCGGCAGGGCGGCTTGTGGGCGCCCAAAGTGCTGTGGATGCCGAGCGCGGCCGTCGCCGGCGCTGCCTCAGTTTCCCCCGCCGCTCCGATCAGCCCCTGGTTGATTTAATAGCTGCCTCAGATTTCCCTCGCAGACCTGCTCGCCGCAGAGGTTTGCAGAACTGCCTGGTGCTGGGGCCGTGCCTGTGCTCCAGCCCTCTTGGATGGGCTCTGCTGTTGGCAGATGGTTTTTGTGGGGGTATGTTAAGGTAGCTGAGGGGCTGCCATGGATAGAGGTGTGAAAACGGGGGGAAGTTGTGTCGCTTGGTGATACCTGGAGTTTATTCCCACTTCCTCTGAGATTTACCATGATTTCCAGCTTACAGCCATTTTTCAGTGAAAGTTTTGCACCTGCCCTTCCTGAAAACCCCTCAGCATCCTCTCCTCTCTAGACTGAGATCTAGCAATGCAAATCTTCATAACGCTGCCTTGTAACCTTTCTTCCTTCATGGGTAGAGCAGCAATCCATTTAGGCCACCTGGTAAGCAAGAGTCTGGGTAGAGAAGAAGTTGTCCTACCTGCTTGCTGCCTCCTTGCTCCCCCCTCTTTTGCTTCTGGCTTTTGGTGTGCTCTTCGGGCGCTCTCCATTAGTGTTTAACACTGGTAGCACTTTACTGGCTTCACAAATTACTCTTTTATTTATACTCATATAGTCTGTGATGATTTGCAAATGCTGCAGAGTGTGAAGCCAGTTTGGCATACTGGAAATCTCTGCTGCGGGAATGATACTGTCTGGTGAGGTTCTGTAGTACTTGGCACAACTCTTAAGATACAACTTGAGACCAGAGTAAATAAGCAAATAGTCACAGTGTGGTAGGTAAAGAGAAAGCCTGTGAGAAAAATGCTATTGGCATCTACTTGGGACATTTGAGGGATAAGATGCTGGATCTCCCTGAATAACTGGTTGTGCACTGCTAATGGTGAAGTTGTTTCCGAAGCCTGGCATGTTCTTATGCATTTTAAAGACCTTCCTTCCAGGAGTAAGCCTCAAAATATGAATTACTGTTAGAAATATGTTTAATTCAAAGTACTAACACTGTGGTACTCATGAGCACACTCTGATGGACCTTAAAGTGTTCCACCCACGGTTCATCTGTAGTGGAGAGGGGCACCTGTTACAGAGCTCTGTAACAAATGTTGCTACAGAACAGTGAAACACAGCTAATGGTGATATGTGTGATTCTGCCCAGCCCATTTTACAGATATAGCTCATCATGTTGGCAAGAGTGGTATCAAGTGTTTACAGAGAGGACCTGGCAGGGCAGAGGAAGTGCTGCACAAACACCTGGCTTGTTTCTTCCAGACTATCCAATTACTCACACGGATACTGTTATATGGGAATCCCCTTCGGTGGCCAAGATGGCAGAATAAACAGAAGTAAAGCTGTAAACTTGAGCAATACAGCACTAAGTTATGAGTCTGCTTGATGGCCATGGATGAGAGAGGAGCTGAGGGAAAGGAAATCCTGCGATTACAGCCTCGGCCCAGTTGCTGCAGCATCCAGCTACCTCTTGTTCTCTTCTCCTGTTTTGGTGTCAGCTTATTTTCACTGCCTCCTTGGCTGTTTTGGCTTTTTGCTGCTCACATATGTACTACTCCCTGCATTAGGGGTATGCCCTTGTATAAGCAGATGTGTTGGGTTTACACATTTCTAATGCTTTGTAAAAGCACTGTCATAGAATAGTAGCCCAAGTTTTGTCCCCCTCTCCATCCCTACTGGGCAGACTACTTTATTCAGCTTTTTAACTTCATTTCTGAAGCCAAAACTCGGCACCCTCTCATATTTTGGATGCAGCAATCTGGGCTTTTGACTTTTTTCCATGTGCATAGCACCTTCTCTTTAACACCACAAGAACCAGAAAATAAGGACTGTTATTTTAGGCCACAGATATAGTTTTAGCAGTTTGAAAAATCAGGTAGTGTTTTCTACACATATGAAATCGTTTGACATCTCTTTTATCCAGAGACTTTAAACACGATTTCAGGAAAAGGAGAGTTGCAAGCACTGCATATATCAGTTTATAATAACATTGTGCTAAATGCTCATAGAAAAGCAGAATAAAAAGAAGTTGTCACCAGCAGTGATAATTATACATTTCCTTGTATTGTCTGTGGGTAAAACAGATTGGCAAAAGACAACAGTTTCTGCCTCCAGTGCTCATCAGTTTTACATTACTTCCCAGAGAGTTGGAAGCCAAAGGACAAGAGAAGGAAGCTGAACTATAGATGAGATAGGTCTAGGTCAGCTCTTTCTCTGAGTGAGAGGTTATTTGTTCCAAGATTGTTCTTCTGCAGAAAAATATGATCATTTCCACATTAGAGCCTCAGCAGAGAGGGAAGACTTTCTGTGGTTAAGCTGTTTTCCCCTTAACCATTTCTCCATTATAGATTTTTTAGTTTGGTAATCATACACTAAAATAAATAGTATTTTAATTAGCTTCAATCCCCAGAGTCACATACATTAACATTTCTCCTCCCTAGCTCATAGCCTAGTTAAAATACAGCTTTAAAATATTGTGCATCCTGTTACCTTATACATGATTAAATTACTGTGCTAAAATGTATCTTGGGTGAATCAGAGAGGAGAAATTTTCAGTCTTTCAGCAAGATCAGCTCAGAAATGTTACAAAAGTGCAAAAGATGCTAAAAACTTTTCAAGCAGCTACAATTTTGAAATCAACCTTGAAAATGTGAAAAAAGCACTGTTTACTAACAGAGAGAAATAACCTGGGAAGCTATGAAGAGCTTTGTATATTTTCATAAGCCATGAAGAGGCATAACTGGTGATGGCAAATCCCACTGCTGTTGGTATTTCATTCGTAATGGAGAGGCACAAGAAAGAAGTCACTGATGACTGAAGCAAAAAATAAATATGTTGTACAAGAAGCTTGAGTATAAAGCGTAAAAACATATCCTTCTTCTCAGTTAATGCTTTAAAGATTTTAGCAGGGCTTTTGAGAACAGAGCTTCCCACTGTGAGGAAATGGAGCCTGAAGAACTTAGTGACTGTTGTCATCTCCCCATGCCTTGGGAGCCAGTGCTGCTGGAGAGTTCAGTGTCAGGATCTGCTCTTTACAATGTCCATGCTCCCTCATTTCAGTAATTCCCAAGATTGGATTAACACCATGCTTTAAACCTACAGGAGACACTCACTAGGTCTACACCTCTGCTGCCTTGTGCTTTTGTGTGTAGATGCTTTCACTGACACTAAATAGTTGCAATGTCCTCACATGTGAGCTAATTGCATCCTACAGCCACTTCAACAGCTGCAGTCCACACCCTCTTTTGCTGAACAGATGATGAGATTTTCACACCAAGGAGTGTGTCCAGATTCATATTTCATTTAGATAGTAGGTAAGGGTACTTCAAATAATTCCAGTGTTATTTTTCTTACAGATACTAGCATCTTCTTAATATATAACGAAGATCACAAGCGCTGTGTGCTGGCTCAAGGTTCTAATTCAGTGACTACTGCTCCTTGTGTTCAGGAAAATGAGGCACAAAAATTCAGGTGGGTCTCAGATCACCAGCTTATGAGCATAGCATTCAAATTGTGCTTGGGAGTGCCTTCGAAGAAAGACTGGGTTCCGGTCACTCTGTATCCCTGTGACAAGGCTAGTGAACTTCAGCGATGGGAATGCAGAAATGAGACTCTCTTTGCAATCCAAGGGGAAGATTTGTTTTTCAACTATGGAAACAAACAGGAAAGGAATATTATGCTGTACAAGGGATCTGGTTTGTGGAGTAGGTGGAAAGTCTACGGAACCACAGACGATCTGTGTTCTCGAGGCTATGAAGGTAAAGTTCTGTAAATTAATTTCTGTATTTCAAATTCATTTTTATGTGTAGATAATTAAAATATTTTATAGTGTATTATGTGTAGAAGAATTTCCTTAAACTTATTAATGATCAGTGTGTGTGAATTCAGGTGAAATCAACAATACTTGAGTGGTGTGTTTTTTGTTTTTTGAGTAGTTCATTATAGTTTTTGTCAAACTTGTTGAAGTGCTGATAGATTATTAACCATGCATGGTAGCAATTCATTTGGAGAGAATAAAAAATTCTATGGTTATTCAAAACACTTGAATAACTATTACACAGCAGTTGATGATAGCTTTTACTATTTACTACATGTGTACAGAAAGACATTGCATGTTTAGTCTGTTGGTTATACTTTTTTTCCTTGAGGTACAAATATTAAGTGGCAGTAAGATATTAGTTAACTCTTAATATCTTAATTTCCAGTGTATTGGAGAGGTCTTCCTAGGCATTTGAAGGGAGTCTCAGAGATGGTGCTAAAATGTTAGACAAAGAAATAAGATATTTTAAAATCATTAAATTTGAAAAAGTTAAGTATAATACATCTCTATATGTGTTTATGATAAGTATCTGGAAATACATTTGACTTCCAATTTAGTATTCTTTGATAAACAGAACTGGTCACAGAGGGAGGTATGGATGCAGTTTCTGTGGTTTACACCATGGCTGATGACAGCAGTAGTCCTTGGCCAGAAGCCAGAAGAGAAGAACTCTAGCAAAGCAAATTATGTGAGAGAAGGCAGGGGGGAGATCTAATAATGTCCTGCTATTCCTTCCTCCTCTGTTTTCTAACAGCTCTGTGAGACAGTGACCCTGGTTTGTCACCTCTCCAAAAATCCTTGTCAAGTACAGTTCCCCTGTATGTCAATGAATGTACATTACATGTGCACACACAGAAAGCTGCTTTATTTACTTTCATAAGTTTCATTGAGTCAGATTTCTGATAAAAAGTATCTTTGGATGCAAATATAAAATTTATTTGGGCACAATATATTGGAGTCACTCCATGGTATATATCTTTCAAGTTTACACGTACATGCTCTTCCATGTCCAAAATGATCAGCAGTTGACTGAGTTACTGACAGAACACTCAACAGCCTTTTGTGCTTTAAAAACTGTGTAAGTGTGTGGATTTTATACTTTTGATTGTTACGCATGGGAAATTTAGCATGGGATGTACAACATCTCTTGGCTCAGTCAGCTGTGGTCTGTTGACTCCCTTAGCAACATAAATTTGTCTCACTGGGTATCAGCTTAGACCTAGAGTAAAATGATCAATGTTCCCTTTCTGGTACAGTTGTATACTAAGCTAACAAGCTGTCCCTGCTATAATATTTTGCAATAGGATCATAAAAACAAACTCTTATATATCCCACGCTTATTAATGTTTATACATTTTTTGAATTGTGTCTCCTTAGATACCTACACAGTGAAAGGAAATGACAATGGAGCCCCTTGTGTATTTCCTTTTAAGTTTGGTGGTAAATGGTATGCTGACTGCACAGATGCTGGCAGATCAGATGGCTGGTTCTGGTGTGGAACCACCTCAGACTATGATGTTGACAAGAAGTATGGATTTTGCCCAACAAAATGTAAGCTTTTTGTATTCACAGTTCTGCTGTGCTGTTATTCAGCTGCCTGGAAATATGTCCATAACGTGCTTTACAGTTTGAAGTGGTTCAGTTTCTATTTAGCCTGATTTCCTTTTAAGAGCTACATAAATATAGTGCCCAGCATAAAAAACATTGCCCAATTATTTTTGAGTGAAAATATGTTAATTGTATTCTGGAATACCTACATACACCATTTAGTTAAACAGAAATTCAATTAGATGTAAAGATGTTACATTAGCATAGGAGGTATCTATAAAAGGTCAAAAAGTAGAAATCTGTGAAGTGGAACTGAAAGCTAGAATGCAGTTTAATTGAAAATTAAAATTACTTTGGAGAATGAGTTGCCTTTTAGACATGAATGAGCTTTCATTAACTCTTTAATGCATTCCAGTGTTTCCCAAATCTGTGTACTATATTTTAGTTCTGTCTTTTAACTCAATTAGAAGTATTTGTATTCTAAATTCCCTGGTTTGAGTATACTGGGTGTTTAAAATGCAGTATTATCAATATGCAGAACTTTATTTAGAAATGTTGATCTTGCTTTAAGTAAATATGAGTAATTTATGCCTGCATCTATTTGAATTATTTTAAATTTTACTGAATTTTCTCTGGACCTCTGTAAAATATGTGTTAAACATTTTGTCTGCAAACTGCTCCTTCTGTCATGCTGAGAAGGGTAGCACTTCTCCCTCCTTTCTTCTTCATCACTGTGTTTTGCTGTAAAGCTCCAGCTGACTGCCAGCAGAATGAAAGGGAAAAATATGCCTTTCCTTTGATGTGAAGAAAACTGTTTGGGTTGATCTTAACTGGTTTGATGACAAAATACTGGTGTCCTTGCCTGATTTCCATGAATGTTGCATTCACTATAAAATCACACTTTTTTTTCCTCCTATGCCGGTATCATTTTCAAGATAATAAAAACATGCTGGGAATATCAATCCCATTAATAAAGCACATGCAAAGTTGACTTAAGAGTACTCCCTGCCTAGTATTATTTGAATGCAACGAATAGGAGGCATCATTAAAATTTTGTTTAATTCTTCGTCATAATTCAAGGAAATCCATTCAGATGGCAGTGATTGTTTTTGGAGAAAGCTGCTTTATGCTGACTGCCTGCATGTTTCCTTCCTGATTCTCAAATACTGGCTATAAAATATTCAAGTTTGGATCATATATTTAATGAGAGACAGGCCATGGTAGCAGAAGTTTTAGTCATCCTTATGAAAGAGAAATGAGTGAGAGATGAGAGTGTGCTAAGTTCATAAACTTCAACAGCACGTTTAAATAGCATGTGTAAGTATGTGTGTGTTAAAGTTGATTTACTAAGAATAAAGTGTTGTTTTTTAAACTGTCCAGGGGACCAAGGGTGCCAGCATGACAATATGTCATGTAAACTATTACAGCTGCTCATGCTGGGGCCAGGACCTTCAGTGAAATGTCTCTGGCTGACCCAGTCTTTTCTCATTGTGACCAAAACCACCTCAGATATTCTCCAAAATGAAGAGGGAATGAGGCTGTACTTGCAACAGTTATAATCAGTAGGGGTGGAGAAATTTCATCAGTGGAGGTGACATAATTGTGGTTATGACCCTTTGTCTGGTGATTTAGAAAGGGATGCTGAGACAGTAACAGCAGAAGCTTAAACCCCAAGGGAAAGAACCAAGCAGTGCTGCAGCAAACAATTTTTGGTAGCCTAGGAAATGCTGCTTCTTAATAGGTTACACCATGCCTTTCTGAGCTGTATGCTGCATTTCAAAGAAGGTGTTGGGGAAGAAAACAACTTGCACAGTGCAAGACCACCAGGAGAGTGACTTAACATGTACCTATAGCTCTACTCCAGTGGGTAAAAGTCCATTGAGGTGTCTTTCTTGACGGGTGGAAGAGCTGTACATTTAGTCAAGGATTCAGAAAGCATTCTAAGCAATGCATAAAAATGCAGGTGACTAGGTCAGAAACAAAATCTGCAGAGAATAAATGCATGCTGAATGCATCTGTGTAGGGATAGAGTTCAGATATTTATTAGTTTTCTACTTATATACTGAGGACAGGTGTGATTTATCATTAATTTAGCTTGGGTGCTAAAATATATTATTCCAGAAAAGTAATTCATTTCTTTGTTTCTCTGGGGAACTAAGCTTTAAACAATAGCATATAGGTTTTTTCAAAGTTCTGATCTGCAAAGACATTTGAACTCTTAAAACTCAAAACATCTTAAAAGCAAATTTTCCAAGATTTAGAAATGACTTTGATTTTTATGAAAGGCCAAAATTCTACAAGAGAGCACCATATGGAAGTCAGCTATAAATTATGAGACTGGGGAACTGAGGTGGAAGGTTGGCCAAATGCCCAAAGCTTGTTTACCTCTTCTCTGTAATAATTGCACAAGATTTATAAACCCCTTACTATCAAGTCAAAGCCAGTTTTCTTTACTGAATTATAGATTTTACTATTTTTTGCAATATTAATTTTATCCCAGGCTTGTGCACAGGGATTTATGGTCTTTTAGAACACAGTGTAGGAAGGAAGTTTTGATTCTGATCGTTATAAAATATTTTGGACAGAAGTTGATTTGTGGATAACGATAACCAGATGAAAGTTCCCACTTCTACTGAAATGTCATTATTACAGCAGGTTATATTTGATTTCTTTTAAAAATAAAGATAATGTGAAAAGAAGCATTTTATATTACCTATAGATAATCAGATTTAATACAGGAAAAAGTGGAACTGGTAAGTGACCTCCTGATATTTAACATGAATCATGATTTGTTTTGAGTTTTGTTTATTGTACTTTTTGCCTCTATTTGCAGACTGAAGTTTTCTGAGCACTCTGAATTCAGATAAGACCTCTCTCTCAAATTTTTTTCAGATTGCAACTTGAGAAGCTGATAAAGGCTTCAGGAATTCAGTGATTTTCTCCTTGTTGGCAGACATACAGTGATCTCTGCTGTGTTCTGCTTTAGTCACACAACTTTATTCCCTTTATGTGATATTTAGCTCAGTGTTAGGATCTCACGTAGGTTCCATTTTTGGCAGATCAATATCACACTGTTTTCTGTTGCTTGTGCTTTGTGGAGATACAAGTGAGATGAGCCAGGAGAGACTGCAGAGTGTTTCACCTTTTGGGGCAGTTTCTAATATTGGGTCCTTCTGGATGATACTTTCACTGGCATTGCCTAAAAGTGCCAAGTTCAGGTATTCAAGAAGTTCAGTCAGGCTGTGTGGCAGAGCAGAAAGTCCTACTACGTCAGACACATGCTTGAGAAATCAGGAATTGCAGGGAAATGTGAGATGGATGCTGATGAAGTCAGCTTTGCATTCAGCACTTGGCTCTGATTACCACAATTACAGTAAGAAAATCCATAGCCACTTCACATAGTGACCCAAATTAGTAAAAAATTTTGGGGCTTATCTCAGAAAAATGGCCAGCTTTATATACACCTTAGCTAGCCTCAGCCTGGAAGTTTTTAGTCTTTTCCTCCACATTCACGAGTCAACTATTTTAGCACTTTTTTAGCCACTTGTTTACCTTAAAGAGCAGATTTGTTGTAACTAGAAAAAACAGTGACCTTGTTTCATTCCCTGTCTGCTGTCCTGGATCTACTGTTACGTCAGAGAACCTCAGGATTCCTTTCAAGCCATTTGTCTATAACAGTGTTCAGGCATTTTGTGTCTTTTGCTATGCAATTTTTTTGGTATATTTTATCTGGCTATGTCTTCATGATGAGTTACAGCATTTTCATTTCTCCCTGTAGTTACTAGTAATGATTTGTGGAACACAGACCCTTTAACAAATGTCCAGTACCAGATAAACTCTGAGACAGCTCTGAAATGGCATCAGGCAAGAAAAAGCTGTCAGCAGCAGAAGGCAGAGTTATTAAGCATCACAGAGTTACATGAACAAACATACTTGACAGGTAGGTTAATATTATCCATTGTTTCTTTAAAAAAGTGTATTATTGCAACAGTGACACTAATATGGCATGTTCCATCTTGAAGGTTGTATTTGTTCAGGTAATCAGTAAATTGAAACAGTTGTATTGAATGATCCATCTGGAAATATAGGACAGATAATATTTATTTTGTCATGGTTAAATATTGCCATAAAATAATAGTAGCATAAAAAATACAATTGTATTGTGAAAGTAATGCAGGCAATAAAGAGTGAATGTTGCAATGCAAAAAAAAAAAATGCAAAGTAGTTTGTAAACTGAAGATGTAGATACCAAGATTGCATCCTTTTTGCATTCTTCTTGTAGTGAGCCATTGCATCTTCAGTATATCCTAAAATATGAAAAGGAAAAGAACTAATGGACAAAAGGATTCATAAATATTCTCTTTTAGTTTCAATCTCCTTCAATGTTTTTGGAAGGAGTTTCCACTCTTCTCCTATGAGAAAATTCTTAAATTTTACTTGAATATATTTACATTCTACTTTGAGAAAGTCCTCTTTATTGCCTTCTCAGCCAGTGTACAAACATGAAATAGTCCAGTGATTCATCTGTGAAACAGATTATAAAATATTTTGAATATGTTACATCAGTTGAAAGATAAAATATTCTGTACCACAAGCTACATGTCATGGTCTCTAAATTTGTAGAATAAGAGGATTAGAGAAGGTTTTGGGCTGGAAGGAACATTTAAAGATCTTCTAGTCCAACCTCTCTGCCATGCTATGGGACATCATGGATTAGACTAGGTTGCTCAAAGTCTCATCTAACCTTGCCTTGAACACTTTCAATGATGAGGATCAACAATTTTTTGGGGCAACCTGTTCCATCAACACTGTAAAAAAATGCCTTAGTTATATCCAATCTAAATATACCCTCTTTCATTTTTAAATTATTACCCCTTGTCCTGTCACTACAAGTCCTGGTAAAAAGTCTTCCACCAAATTTCTTAGAAGTCATTTTCAATTATTGAAAAGCCATGATAAGGTCTCCCCAGAGCCTTCTCCTCTCCAGGCTGAACAACCCCAGCTCTCTCAGCCATTCTTCCCAGGAGGGATGTTTCAGCCCTCTGGTGAATTTTCTTGCCTCCTCTGGACTTGCTGCATGCCTTTCTTGTACTGGGGCCCCCAGAGCTGAATGCAGCACTCCAGGTGTGTCTCAGCAGGGAAGGGCTGAGGGTCAGAGCCCCATCCCTGGCCCTGCTGCCCACACTGCTTTGGATGCAGGACATGTTTGGCTTTCTGGGCTGCAGGTACACATGGCCAGGTCACATCCAGCTGTTCATCCACGAGCACCCTTAAGTCCTTCTCTGCAGTGCTGCTCTCCATCCATCCATCCATCCATCCATCCCCTGGTCCATACAGATATTGTGAATTTCCACGACCCAGTGACAGGACCTGGTGCTTGTTGAACTTCATGTGGTTGGTGTGGGCCCACTCCTCCAGCCTGTCAGGGGCCCTCTGTTGCCTTTGCTTCCCTCAAGGGGATGAAATGCACCTCTCAGCTGGGTGTCATTGCTGAGGGGGGCACCAATCCACTGCCTGTGACTGACGTGGATAATAATGATACTGGTCCCAGCACAGACCCTAGAGGGACACCACTTGTTACTGGTTTCCATTTGGATTCTAAGCCATTGACTGTAACTCTTTAGATGCAGACATCCAGCCAATTCCTTATCTGTCTAGCAGTCCATCAATCATATCCATATTTCTCCACTTCAGAGGAATGAGAAATGTACTTTTAATGCTATGAACAATTTGTTCTGTCTAAACTTCTGTTTTCAATTTAAAGATTTGGTCAAAACGTGGGTTGTTTTTCAAATGACTGTGAGAAAATCATTGTTGAAATTAGTGCTCAAGGACACAGAAGGTAGTTTTTAGTTGATGTGTTTTAATTGCAAACTGATAGATATGGCTGCTAAATGCATGAGAAGATCAGTTTTTCATTATACAGCTATCCTGGCAGTGCTAGGATTTCCTGTCATGCTCATTTCTCCTAACCACAAATTGTTTGTCCAGAAGAAGTAACAGAGCCTGTTAATGTGTTGGTGTGAAACCAAACTGAGATTCCAATCCTTTCTAGTCAACTACCTCTCCTTTTAACTTTGCCATGCTTCAAGTGCTTCCCATCATTGTGGTGTCAAAGACAACTACAAATTGCAATGTCTTGGCATGATGCCATCAGTAGAAGCAGAAACAAATAGTACACACTGCACAATGATTTTCTGTGAGCTATGCAGGAATACACTTAAATTAAAAAAATCAGCAGGCATCCAGCTGTGCTTCCAAGCCTTATACTAAGGGCAGAGATAGAGAATTGATTAGTAATGACTATGAATAATGTTCAGCAGGGCCATACATAAGCATGATATTTCTAAGTGCTTTTCAGGACTAGAGGAATAAAATTGAACTGTTTTTTATTTTTGGCAGCCTGACTTATCATTGGCTAAAGAATTGAAATCATATTAAAAAAAATGCACAAGATATGCTGTTAAAAAGATGATGTTTGCAATGATTGTATTTTAATATATTTTGACAAATGAGAACAGTTTTACACTGTGAAATTCACACTTGTTAATTTTATGGAAGAGGAAATACACACTGGGAAACCATATCTTTCATTTTAGAAAACTGATTTTTGGCTTTGTGACCTTTTCTGCAACTTTATCCATTTAATATTTTATAGTTCTGAAAAAAAAGTTTCATGTTTATGATCAGTGGTAGCAGTCATTTTGTTTTCTGTTGTAATAAAATTCCCCAAACCTCAATATATCAAAACTCTAAAGCTAAACTGACCAGTGTAAGACGACTTGTTTTTCAGGTTTAGCATAACCACCTTAACTAGAATGTTAAAAATGGTTAAAACTTGTACTAGGAAAAAGGAGAAGGCTTAACAGGAATTCACCTCTCAGGTTTTGAGGAGTGTTTGCTGTTGCTGTGGACTTCCAATATCCCTCTCTGTCTCTGTTCCCTAGGTCTGACTCGCACACTGAGTTCAGCTCTCTGGTTTGGTCTTAACAGTTTGAATTTCCACAGTGGATGGCAGTGGGTTGGTGGTGCTCCTTTTCGGTACTTAAACTGGGTTCCAGGTAAGGTTAAATGCACTGTTACTCAGTTCAAAAGGCAAAGATTTGGTCATTGTGTAACAAATATCTCTTCTAGCACTCTGTTCTCCTGCAGTTATTGAGCTTGTTTTGATGCTGAAAGATTCTGATTGTGATAATAAACGCTGTGAGTAATGGCCCTTATGCTAGAGATATGCACCAGGCTTAATTTATTATTCATAGTGGAAGTGGTAGCCTCAAACTCCATAGGAAAGTTTTAAGTCATCTGTTGACCCTTCATTTGCGTATCTTCCTAATTTGTTTTGTTTCTGAATGCAGGAGAAATGAGGTGCTGTAGATGCCCTCATTTGTGAGATTAGTCTGTTCAATGGTGGTGGGGGGGTGGGGTTTGGTTTGTTTTTTTCCTTTTCTCCCAACTCCTTTCCAGTTTGTTTTTGTTGAAGTTTTTTTTATTTGCTTGAAGAACAGCTTTTCATTTCCGTTTGGGATTAACCTACCCTCAACAGTAACACATATCAAACTGAACATTTGGGGCTAGACTGCTTGGACAGAAGCCCTGCTACTCCACAGCTGTGGCTGCAGTGTTGAACTCTGGTGCCATCATTGAAAAGGTTCTGTGCTTTTTTTATTATTATTATTTGCCATCTGTGCCCATGGTGAAGGGCTGCATCTCTGGTTGACTATTCAGAGTGCCAGTGTAATAGTGTTTTTTTGCAGGACCCTTGCCTTGTTCCTTTGGCTCTTCAGGGAGCTTTTGGAGACTAATTTAAGCAGTGTGAGTGCTCTTTAATCTTCACTGAGCATTTAATCATCAGTAACTATAAGTGCACCCTCCAGGGTATCACCCAGGGCCTTCCTTGTGTAGATAAGGCCAAAAGCACGTTTTAGGTGGACAAACCTCTTGAGGAGGAAAGCTCTGAAGAGTGAATTGAACTACTTTATAACTAGTCTGCAGTGGAGTGAGCACACAACCAAACAGATGAACTGCAAGTTGCTGTGGGGGTATTTATAGGTCTGTCATGTGAGTGCACTGATGAGGAGTGGGGAAAACAGTTGTGAGATGGAGCTGCTCATGGTGGTTAAAACTGCAGACAACTCTCAGTTGTACTTTAAAGAATTAAATAGTTAAGGTGGGCTTTGATGTAACAAAAAATGGACTACATTTATTCTTAACTCCTTACATTCCTCAATTTCATTCAAAGATAATACTCTTATGTCCACATAACATATTCTATATTTGTACTACTTCCTTCATGACTTTACATGGGTCAGCCTCCCTCTGTCTAATCCCTATTACACTGGATGTTTAAGAACTGGCCGTTTTTCCATTAGCACATTTTAAGGGAATTTGTGGAAACTTCATATTTTTCCATCTCACCAGCCCTAAATAAATAATAAAAAAAGGAACTGCTATCAATGTGTAAACAAAACTGATTTGCTTAGACATTTTGGGGATCTAGCTGCCAATAGCTGAATTTTATGCAATAAAACAATTTAAAATTTCATTTTTGAAGCAAGCATATCTATTTCTCCTATGGGAAGAAGACAGAACGTGGCTGTAAATATAAGACTGTATTTAATCTAAACTAATGAAATCATAACGGTATAAGGAAATTTCAGTGAACAATCTTGGGGTCTAAAAATATTGTTTTGTTGGGTTTATTCTGTGTAGTACCAATGCTTGTTATGTAGTATAGTGGCATATGGTCAGAAATTAAAGAAAAAGCATGCTAAGTTTAATAACAGCACATCAGATCTTGAAAAGTTCATCTGGTTTATTGCTGAAATTTCTTCTTTTCTACAGGTTCTACTTTTCTTCTAGATGTTTTTGTTGTGTTAATGCTAATTAACTATAACAAAATATATACAAATATCCTGATGTTGTCATGTTGTTTAGACAAATGGGCAGGAAGTTCACATCAGCAAAATAATTACTTATTATTTTTCTGTTACCAAGTACTGAATTTGACTAGCTTACAAACAGGTTTTTTTTACCTAAAGATTTACCCAAGGTCCTCTGGAGCTTAGACATTCTCCATTTAGAAAAGGAAAAAATGCTAAAGAAAATAAACACATACACTGTAATACCTTCTACCAGGACTTGGAACATGTGAAGAGGCTGTTAAATTATGAATTTGCAACTTGTGGCTCCTGTGGAAAAAATATCTCTTAAGGGAATGGACTTCCCCCTTCAGGCTAAAGGACTGTGTTGAGTTGTCTAAGTGTTAATATATTTTATGGTTGAAACATGGACCAGAAGGGAATGTGAGAGTTGGGAGAGTAACCATGTTGTGTTTCTACTCTGTTGTTGCTGAGATTTGTGGTGGTAGTGGTAGTTTGGTGGGTTTTTTTATTATTATTATTATTTTTTTTTTTTAGGTCATCCTTCTCCAGAACCTGGAAAAATCTGTGGTGCATTGAATCCTGGCAAAGGTGCTAAGTGGGAGAACTGGGAGTGTGACAAGAAACTTGGCTATATTTGTAAGCGAGGAAATGCTACTTTAGAATCTTTCATTATTCCTAGAGGTAGGTTTGGTAATAAACCCTCAACAAACTTTAATGACCAATGTTTTTTTTTAATCTGTAACTGGATTAGGTGTTATTGCATGTAGTAAAGCTAAGCAAATGGCTCTGTAGACTGTGGTTTGAGCAAGATTCCCTCTAAGAGTGAACAGTGTGTACTTCCTTTTTGCTTTGGCCTCCCTATTTCCCGTATAATAATCTCTCTTCAATATCCTTGAGTTCTAAATTGCAAAATTGTGGAGTTCTCTTTTCCAAAACCAAGCAGAACTGTCAGATCCTGATTATAAAATAATAAAAAATGAATTTAATGTTTTTAAAATGATGTCATTGTCTGAAACCCCATGTACACAATGAAACTAATCCGCTTCTTCCTGTAATTTTTACTACTTATGAGTTGGCGCAAGTCAGTACTGGACTAAAAGAATTTTTAAAAATTCTTTNTTTATACATATAAAAGCATAAAAATTTTAAATTATTTAAGTTATATATATAGACATATTTTCTCAGAAGAAATGTAATTCTGGAACTTGCCTCATGTACATAAGACAGAAGAGAGATAAGATTTATTTTGACCTCTTATTATCTCTCTGTGTGCTATAAACATCTTGTAGCTTATTCCTTTGTTTCATTACTCCTTCTTTCTGTTCTTCCCAAGTTCCTTTCTTTTTCCATGTCATACCTGTATCTCTTAAATCCACTGATATTGTTTTTATAGGCTTTAGAAGCAGAAGTCTAAGCTGGAACTAGAGCTCCACTTCATTTATTAATATGCATCACTACTTGCAAAGCAGACATTTTGGAAATCAGTGTTTGATATTTTACTTAAAAAACAGTTGGTATTTTTTAATATTTTTTCTGCTTTTGCCAATATAGAATTGGTCCTGTTAAAAACACTTAGGACAGAGGATTCTGCATCATTTGCTTTGCTTTGTTGCTAAGAGAAAAGAAGACAAGACTGAGCTGGTGTCTCATTAATTAGATATTGAAATACATATTAATTCATTAATTTGATAATTTGGTATTGAAACCAAGTACATTCATTGTCTCAGCTGAGAAAGACTTCGATGCATGTTTAAATCATTTCTTAAATCAAGATGTAAAGTTTTGTTAGTATTTGTATACAGGTGATACCCAAATAATTTCATTTATATAGGTTGTTTTAGGTTGTTTGGCTGGCTACTGCTCAGCTTTTCAGTTCTAAAACACTGATGCCTATAAATACACTATCAGTTTAAGACAGGCTGCTATATTACATGTATTTGAATTCAGGGGTTCTTTTTTGGAGGGAGGTGTGTATCTAATGGTCATTACTCTCTTTTGCATTTGACTTTTATTCCTGCCCTCCACCTCCACCCTCTGGTTTACCAGCAATCTGAAGGAAGAGAAAAACATTTTCAATTAAAAAGAAATTGCTGAGTAAACACTGTGACAGATAAACCAGAGATTGGCAGTGGTTCATTTAATAAAATATTTTCCAAAATGTCCCAAGGGAGGAAGTAATAAAAGGAGTAAGCATGGAGTCATGCAAGGTGTTAGGTGCCCTCAGCTTCTAAAGGTGTAAAGGAAAACTCATGGCAGATTGTGTTTTCCTGAATTAAAAAATAAATTAATTGCAAATTCATACATGCACTTAGTTGTTCACCTCACATTAAACACAAAGAAAATCCTTTGAAATTTTAGCTCTAGAAGTGATAATTATGTCTGACAGGGCAGTATGTGGGACAGAGGAACATTTTACAACAGAGCGTAATCATGCTTGTGTTCAAAACAAAGTCGGGAAAAATCTTTACAGAATATTCGTTTTCATTACAGACGGATTTTTACAAAGCAAATATCTGCAGGATTGTTTTGCATTTTTGTTTTTTTGCTTCTTGTAGCAAAATATTTTTTCCAGCAGGGGGCCACATCATGTTGTACATGGAAGTATCTTCGGCTACAGAGCATTTGTTCTGTAACCCAGGAGAGTAGATTAATAGAAATGTTAATTTCAAATTAAAAATGCTGAAAGGAAAGGCTGTCTCTCTATCTCCACCAACACAGATTTCATCCCAAGCCAACAAAGTGTGGTCATCTTAAAGTAGTATTTCCAAATGTGTCTTTAACATTCAGTTGGACAAAATAAATGCTCTTACTGTTATTGCTGAGATGCTGTGTGTCTCTGTCTTATCAGACCACACAGGATGGGTCTAAGAGAGAAATATGAATGTCTGAATTGTGACACTGACTTCAGGTAGTGCTTCCACCCTTTTCGACACACAAGTCAAGCATTATGAGATTTTTCAGTCAAGCTTATAAGAAAATCAGCTTCACAATAGAACTTGCCCTCTGTTTGAGGAATAACTACTCTACAGTTACAGGCCAATAAATTTATCAGCTTGACATTTGGAATAATATTGTTTACATGTTAGTGTAACATCATATTTTACCTTTAATTTCTGATAATTTGCATTGCTTCTTTTGTTTCAGTGAAATGATGTCCAGGGAGTAGTACTTGTTCCCATTAGGATGAAAAAGTAAACTGGATTTTGGCTTTGAGTTGTCCAGTAGTTTCTTTAAAAGTAGAATGGGGAAGCATAGAGGTAATTTTTGCTGAGTAGTTGAAATGAAGAACTGAAGAGTTTCTTGTACTAAGAAATCCCCAGCAATGTAATTCAATAAGGCTTACACCAGAGAAATTAGACCATCAACAGCTTTTTTTTTCTTTTTTTTTTTTTTTTTTTTTTTTTTCCATGGCCTGCAAGTTCCCTGGTGTTACTGGGTCTACAAGCAAAAGTTTTACTGCCCTGCCATAGGTGCTTTAGTGTTTAGTGAGTAACACTGTCACAGTCTGCATCCTCTTGAAAAAGATGCTCATGGACTCACTGAGACATAAATACCTTTGTGACTCTCTCTGTGGCCGTGTGTGAACTGCTGGTTTCTGCTCTATGCAGGGTCTGCAGAAGGGTATCTGAGTGTTCTCTGATTTGTGGCAAAGCACTGTAAAATGTATTTGCTCAGGGCTGAGACCAGGTATAGGACAAATTAGGTGGCTGAAGCATCAGACTAACTTCTACAACCACATTTGTCACCTCTGTGCTCTCTTGTTTCCCCCAACATCACCACGTACATTCAGTTTGTTTTCCTGAGGTTTCCCCACCCTCTATTTCACTTTTTCCTCTCCTTTGGCAGAATTGAGAGGCCTCTGAACAAGCACTGAGCCCCTTATCCTGGGGAAAAATGTTTAGCTTTACTAGAACTTTGTGAGAACATGCTAGCACGTTTTAGATGCAGGTCTGAAAGAGCAGGCACTGTTTATAATAGAAATGTGTGTTGTGATACTAAGTATCTATTAATTATCAGTATAGTCCAGTTGAAACAGGATATGTGCCTGACTGGTCATGAGTTTGGGTGGCTATTTAAACATTTCCACAGAATATATCCCACTCTTAAACAAACACGTTGCTTCTTCTTCTGACATGTACAAGTTATTTGCCACCAGAATTTCTGAAAACGTGCTGTCCTTGTTCTACTCTATATGTTGGTGTTTGCTAAACCCATCTGCTGAATATAAATAAAGAGCTGCAATAATCATAATTTGTTTCTACAACAGCAATACTCTGTTTATTATGTGTTTGGGTGGCACTTCTCCCAAGGCTGAATTGTTTGCTGAACAGCAGTGTGTTTGTTGCCAATACCCTGGTGCTCTTCTACCGAGTTCTGAAAGCAAGTTTTAAGCATAAACCAATTACTTTGACAGCATAATTTTCTCAGTTCAGCTTCTAAAAGGATTCCTAAAAGCAGTAGCCTTATTTGGGTTCTCTTAGGATTATGTGTAATCAGTTGGCAGATGGGCTAATCCATAAAGTGCCCAAGTTTTTGGGAAAAATATTTACTCTCATAAATATGGATTGTAAAGTCAGGTTCTTCATGTATGGCATGGGGGTTAAAGAGAAGTGCTGACATCAGTGAAGAAAAATTATAAAGCACCACTCTGCAGACCTTACATTTTAGTAAACATATATGCATGCATATGAAAGACAAAACTGTGTTTAAATTGTTTTTTCTTAAGTTGCAAGCACTTGTTTGCACTGTAATGTCCTTTAAAAACAGTGTGGAAGTTTCAGCTTTCAACGCAGATTTTTATTATGCAGATTTTTATCACTATATATATTTTTCATCTCTGCTGTTCTTCATGAAGAAAATATATGATTGAATTTTTTGTTAAATCTTTTCTGATGTGATGTTTAATCTTTAGTTAAGAACAAAATTCTGAAACTCTTCATGGCATTTTTTTTTTTTTTTCAGAGACTAACGTGCCTATTAGGTGTCCTGATCAATGGATGTCATATGCTGGTCACTGTTATATAATTCATAGGGACCCCAAAATATGGAAAGATGCTTTAACATCTTGCAGGAAAGAGGATGGAGATCTGGCAAGCATCCATAATGTTGAAGAATACAGCTTTGTTATTTCTCAACTTGGGTACCGTGAGTACTTTTTCATAATAACATATATATACTAAGCAAAGAAGGTGTTTTGAACATGTCTTACCTGTTAATAAAATGAGGAGGCTGTTTAAAATTAATGTCCTGATCACAGGGTGCAGAAGGAATTAATTTTTAAATTAAAAAAATTTAATTTTAAAAATCAGAGGAAGAGAAAATACAGAATAGGATATAATAATACCCAGTAATTGTCCTGACCACAGAGTGCAAAAGGACTTAAGTTTTAAATTTGAAAAATCAGAGGAAACAAAACCACAGAATTGGAGCAAAAAACCCAAACAGACTTTACTGCCACAAAAAAGCTGTGGTCAGTGATGCAAATTGCATTACCTCCAAAATCCTATTTCTTAGGGTCTGCTTCTCCTTCCTTCCTCCTTTTAGATAAAAGGATTTTACAATTGATCTTCAAAAATAAATGGGGATGTGGGGAAAGCAAAGTCTGCTGGTCCAAGACAGTTTGGGAATATCTGTGTCCTATTATTAACACTGCCATGTCCTTATGTTACAAGTCATATGTTTCAAGTTCATGTCCTTGTGTTTCTCCTGCAAAAAGAATCCATCTGTCCCAGCACACGGATTCAGATGTGCCCCATATCAAACACAGTGCTCATGTGCCTGGTTTCTGAGCACACATTTGAGCTGTTGCAAGGCAGGTTAGTGTAGAGATGCAAGATGTGTTCATTAGGAGAATGCAGCTGTGCTGACTCAGGCAGTTTCATGGTTGTTACTGCTGTACACGAACCTGCTCCTGCATGGAGGAACACTTAACTGCTTTTTGTGGGACAAGCAGGTTCACACCCAGGTTATGCTTCTTTGCAGCGACTGATCCTGAGTGTGATTTCAGTGCCAGGTAAAGATGAGTTAGTTTATCCTTCACTGAAAGTGCAGCCATGTGCTCTGAGCTGCAGCATAGCAGCAGTCCTGGGGTGGAAATCATAAAGCAGCTGATATGATTTATTTTTGTGTCCTAGCTACCTCCATGGCAACTTGTGCTTATCGTCACATTCCTGAAAGAGTGACTTGGTCTTTCATGAACAACATGAAACTTTTACTCTTTTAAAAAAGATATTCTTAGGAAAGGTGGGACCTCTTGATGAGACATTAGGACATTTGATAGAAGTTAGGTTCTAAAGGAAAGTAGTTGTATTTTCACCTTACCTATGCAAAATAGGTTATTTCATAGTTTCATATCTCCTCCAAAGATCTTTCCTGAACTGCCTGCTGTTCTGTTTTTGTAAAATTAAGTGTTCTTGAAAGGCAAATAGTCCTGAAGAAAACCAGGCTTCTCACAAATGACAACGTTTACGTTGCAGCAATAGCTGCCACAGACTATTTGAAAGCATTCTTTTCAGAGGAGTAAAACTGGAACAACTAAAGAAGCCTTTTACGACAGTTTATGACTGTATCAGATTACACTTGTTCACCACTGAGAGGAGAACACCATGTTCTAACTAAAAATAACTAAATCACCCATGCAGTAGCCCTTAGCCCAGTCCAAACAAAACCAAATGTAAAAAACGTGCTCTACTCTGCAGCCAAAAGCCATAGCCTGTCCTAAAGTCTTTAGCAAAAAGTACCAAGCAAGACTCAAAGCCTCAGTGCCTAGAAAATCTTGTCTGCATCAGACCACAGCTGTACAGAAGGAACAAAAGTCTGTCTTTGTGCCAAACAATTCACAGTCCCATGGTAAAACAAAGGAAGAAGGGGTACAATGAGATGAATATTGTCAGGGTAGCTGAGCTTTTGTTGGCATCACCCACAAAGGAGAACTTTAGAGAGGAACATGAAGAATAAAGAAGTGCATTCTGGATGTTTACACGGAAGTCCAGCATGTGATATGGCACAAATGTGGCCCAGAGCATGACTGAGAATGGGAAGCAGCTTTACAAATTGCTGGAAAAAAAAACTCTCTTGGTATTTAGTCATACAGCTGCAGAGATGATTGCAAAAAAGCAGCAGTTCTAGTAAGGAAAAAAGGTTATGTAGGGAGAGACTCCATAGATTTGCATGGCTTGTTTAGATGGCTTTCATGTAGTTATTTTGTTGAAGAATGTTGTTTATTGTTCGTATTACCATGGTGTGACCCTACCACTGTAGGAGCTTTGGGCGTGGACAATGCCTCTGCTGTGCTAAATACTTGGTAAACACAGACAGAAAGATTTTAAGAGGTCACTAAACAAAAAATAAATTAAAGAGATTGGATGGCAGTAGGCAAGGAGGGAGTGAGAGCATGATGGGCAGTAGAATTGGAACAGCTTTCAATGTGTTAGCAGAAGAGAGTTTAAACAAGGGTACTGAAATGTAATCTGGGGGCACTTCTGAATGTAAAACACAGTCTGCAAGAAGGGGTAAAGGTGTATGTTTGAAAATGGAGCCTGAGAGCCTGTGAATTTGAGCATAATTTAGGAAATTATGGATGAGTTTTGAGGGCTGATCACACTTAAGTGCAATAGAGGCAGGAGAGTCAAAGGAGGGAAGGAGAAAGGATGGAGGGCTGACTCTCCCTGTCATTGAAGTGGCCAGCTGAGAGGGTGAAATTTGCAGTATCTTGGTTGGCCAGAACAGAAACCTCTCAGAAACAGTGTGAAGTAAATTCCTTGACCAGTCCTGAAGTTTACTTCAAGCCAAAACAGCTAATTCCTTTTACTGTATAGTGAAAAAAATCCAATAACCATGTTAATTTCACTTTACTCTGAAATGAAATAAAATAGGAACACATATAATGGGAAAACTTGCAAGTAGTCTGGTTTTCAGCTCCAAAAGACATCACTGGGTGTCTTAGCATTAGAAATTAGGACATTTCTTTCTTCACTGCACTGAATTAGGAGGAAAGGAGAGGTAGTATTTTATTTAGGTGTTTATTCATATGTTGTTACAAGAGTTCTGAATTGAAAAAGAAGATGAAGCTATTTGTGTTGCAATATAATTCAGCAAAGGGAGTATTTTGGTTGTTTTCTATGAAGTTGAACACCCTTATTGCATTGCCACTTTGGTAAGTGGTCTTTCCTGATGACTGGAGTGGCTATATGAGAATCAGTTTGACCTCTATTGGGCTGAGAACCCTAATTTCCTGACTGTCTTCTCAATAAATTGAAAAGAATATTTTTTTTTTCTTTTCCACAAAGAAAAACGTTCACATTATGTGACAGGATTGTTAATTGTGTGTTTTAGAGCCATCTGACGAGCTGTGGATTGGGTTGAATGACCTCAAGGTTCAGATGTATTTTGAATGGAGCGATGGGACACCTGTCACCTACACCAAGTGGCTCCGTGGAGAACCCACTCATGCAAACAACAGGCAAGAGGACTGTGTCATTATGAAGGGAAAGGTAAAGTCACATTGCTGTTGACTAAATTGTGTTAAAATTTCATTTATCATTTGGGCTTTTTCCTATGCAAGAGCAAATACTAAAAATAATTTTTAAAAATGGGGATATTACTGCTTGAACCAGCCTCTTATGAAGTCAGGAGCTAATTTTTTGAGGAAGGATCTCTGTTTAAGGTTGCCAGAAAATTTCACTGTTTTCCCTGAGAAGCAGACAAGTGGTGGCAACTGCCCCCCCAAGATCCATATTTCTGGATTTCAGTTTGTGCATGTGGACTTTTAAAAGAATCTTATAATTACATTGGGAAGCAGATGAACATGTAAATGTATTTCTTCAGGAGGCTAAGAAGACATTTTGGATGTTTGGCTTTTTTTATATTTTGACTGAATATGGGATTCACCTAAAAAATTGAACTAGCAATTTTTATTTATGCTAGAGAGAAATACTCTCTTTAAAAGGAAATAGAAATTCTTATTTTATTTTCTAGGCAAAGTTATAAATGTTGGATCTAGGTGTTTTAGTTGTTATGCTTATATCTACACTGCACATGAAGAGCTGTGAGAAAAGTAGTAAAGTATTTAGTGGTGGGATTAGTGAAAGACTTTCCTGAGTGACTGTATCCCTATAATTTAAAGGCTGATTTGGAAGGGCTGTCTTCTTGAATCTGGCAATGATGAATGACCTAGGAGTATTACAGGGACACAGGTAATACCTGGCGTGAAAGTCAATCTTTTTTGATGCTGTATTTTTCCTTTTTGTGATATTTAGAAATAGTAAACTTACCACCTCCTTTAGAGTTTGCCTATTTTATCAGGAGGGAAAAAAGCGTGTGCACATACCAGAGGTATTTTCTTATTTTGCAAAATTAAAACTTGATGGTTGTACTTTTGCTACACTTTTGGTGAGTGCACTTAAAAATTGAAGCGGGAAGCTAAGGTTTTTTTTCTCAATTTCCTAAACACTCTACTGAATGTTTAGGAAATTGAGAAAAAACCTGGAAGCATTGGGTTTCAGTCAAGCTCCAATAGACTGTTTTCTCAATTGCTTCACTTTGGGGCAGTCATCAACAGCAGCCATGGCACCTGGCTCGTGTGTCACCAAAATTCTGGTGCAGAAACACTCAAGTTTAAAGATTGAGACAAGTTTAAAGGTTGAGAATGAGTGCAGCAGGAGAGCGCTGAGCCAGCTCTGCAGCAGGAGAAAGTAGCAGGGTGCACAGAGTCCCTATTATAAATGCATAAAAAAGCTTCTCTGCTGTATTAGTGGGCACACTCTGGTGAGAAAGGTGTAAATGTGTATTTCTTCCATGTCAGCCATGCCGTGGTGCATGTGGTAATTGAGCCAACAGACCTTTAAGGGTGTGAGAATTGTGCTGTGCTGTCTGTGCAGTGGCTGTGCCAGTGCTGCTTGAGGTGCTTTGCCTATCAGAGTTAGAGGGTGAGAGAGTGGAAAGAAGCTGAGTGCTCCAATGTGAGAGTCAGGCAGCTGAGGCTCTAAATGGCACTTGCTTCAAGTGGTCAAGGGCAGAGGACTTGCTCAGGCATGGGGGGTGAGCAAGGCACCTGGCCTAGGTGAGTTTCCAGGAACATGTGCTCAAGGTCTTGTCCCACTCTGTGCCCTTTAGCTAACCTCATCTGTTGGTGTTAAGGTTTTTGGTGTTACATATGGAAGCATTGGTGCAGGAGGCATTAAAGGAAGTAAGTGGCAGACAGGCATTTCATGATTTGAGTGGTGCTTTAAAAAAAGTGATGGGATAGCTTTTGATATTCATAGTTCCTAGATACTTTTTTTTATGATTGTATATTTTTTACAGTCTTTTGGAACACATAGGGCAGCTTAAATCCATTGGTAAACCTGACGAAACAATGTATAACTATAAGTTGACCTTCTCAGTTTGTTGATGTCTGCCTACCTAAGTACATTTATATTTCCATTGTTGATACCTTTGGGTTGATCAGTCCTAGCAAAAAATTATTAAATGCTTAGAAGTATAAACCAGCTTTTTTTGAAGATTAAATTGCAATTGACTGAGGTTCTGTTTGTATGTTCAGGATGGATTCTGGGCAGACCATTCTTGTGAAAAGAAAATTGGCTACATCTGTAAAAGGAAACCTATGTCAGATGCTCCTACAGAAGAGGAAGTTATTGACATGGGCTGCCAGAGAGTAAGTGAAGAAAAAGCTGTCTGATCTGAATAGGCTGCTAAGAATGGTAAGAAAGAGAAACTGTCATCTAGGCGACAGAAAATCCAGGAAAAATAGGTTGTGTTCCATCATAATCAGAAGAGTTTGCCTTCTCATTTCTCTGGCAGATGGGATAGGTGATATATATGATTAAATCCAATCTATGTCATTTGGCTCTTGATACTCTCTTTCTTTTTCTGGAAGTTAAACCAAGTCTCAAACCTCTTATCCCTGCAGCAGAGCATTTATCCTTGATTGGCATTCAAGCTTTCCTAAAGAGTTTTCCTGTACCATCAGCTGCACTTGAGCTCTAGCTACAGTTTTCTACAAAATTGTTCACAGCAGGAAGGGCGTCCCTGTCTAAATACTGTTCTCAGGGCTTTGCTGTGGTCTCTGGCAGTTGTCTCTGCTTTGAACAACTTAGTACCAGTGGCCAAGTAAAATGAATCTATTGTGCTTCTTCTGAATTTTCAGCAGATCTATTGTTTACTTGCTTGCCTTCTAATGATATAACAGCCAGTAATTACAAAAAAACTACTGAAATTTATTATGTCATAGGAAATCTTATTGAGTATTTGTTTTCCTTGAAGAAATTGCCTTTTCTTCCAAGTCTGCTTTGTACAGCTTCAGAGAAAGTCTTTGATGATTATTCCCAGTATTTGTAAAGAGTATCTGGAAACCTTACAAGTGTTGGAGGAAATAAAGGGTTCCTCATGCTTATGGATGTTACCATTGCCTACAGGACTAAGTGCATGCTTGTAGAAAAAAAAAAAGTCTCTCAAAAGTGAGAAATTAAAAACCATTAGAAGAATTTTTTTGTGAACTGTAGCTGGTCACAGCAACCTTCTCTAAGAGCATGTTCCTGAGTAAACTATATTTGAATGAAAAAACTTAAGAAGTGAGTTTTGATGTTAGCTAAGAATAAACAAACTTGTTTGAGGTGTCTCACTTTCTGAAAATTCAAGCTGAAGTTTGCTTTTCAAGACCATCCTCATGATTGCATGATGCTTGTGTGCTGGCTATAATCCTGTTCTGAGCACAAAAGGTGCACAGCAAAGCCTCTCATCCCTTGGTGAGTGGAATACATTGATTGAAAATTCCTTAGATATGAAAAATTGTTTTATGAAACAAAATTCTAAAAAGCTTTGATCCTGCCTGTTTCCACTCTGACTTTTTCAGTTACAGTGTTCCTTAGTCTAGTGGTTAGGTAACAGTGGTTTTGTTGGTTCCCTTTCTTTTTCCCTTTCCCCTTTCCTTTTCCCACATATGATCACTTCGCATTTATTTTGGCAGGGCTGGAAAAGACATGGTTTTTATTGTTACTTCATTGGAAATACATTTGTAACATTTTCTCAAGCAAATCAAACCTGTGGAAGGCATCAGGCTTTTTTAGCAACTGTTGAAGACAGGTATGTAATCTACTTGTCTGAGGGGGTCATATGAGGATTCAACTTCTAGCATCACCTGCATACCAGAATAAAGACTCTAACCTGATCAGAAGTTTCTCAGCGATGTTACATGTAAATTCAAATCCAGGAATCTGGTTTATACAGAAAGCAGGTCATGGCTGTGAAATCAGTAGTGATAAAGCTGATTATGTCAACTAAAAAGTAGAATTGTATCCTCTGCTTCTTAATGGTGGTGGCTAACTTGAGTGAGGAATACAGAATCCAAGTTTGATTATTAAATGAAGAATTCCTTTCTAAATTCCTTTCAAAAGGTAGTACAAATGAGCAAGAGGATATAATTCTCAACTATCTGGTCTTTGAATTGAGGTACTTTTAGAAAAATTAAGTGATAAATCAAATTATGTGAAGTGCTTGGTACCTGAAAATCTGTAACAATGCAGCCAGTGTTCAGTGTGTGCAAAATTTCTGGAGAAGTAGTGCACATTACTCTATATGACATACAGGAAAAATAAAAAGTTTAAGAAACAAAATATTATTCTTGCAGATGACTTGATGCATTACAGAATCTCTTATTTGTTTCTATATAATCAAAGTAGGGATGTTCTACTGTGAAAGCTCCAGCTGTCACAAATGGTAGCTCTCGAAACATAGATAGCACTGCAGCTGCCATAAAAAATGTTTTATCATTGATGTGGCCTTCAGACTTCACCTTGTTAGGGGGAGACTTTTTTTATTTGCTCTGATTTCTTAACAGCTGTTTGCTTAAGAACCACAGTGAAGCATATATGACAGGCTTTACCTCTACACAGGTTTGTTTTCTAAATATAACATCTTGCTTAATCATTGGATCTAATTTACAGTGTTCCTTAATTTTATAATTTAGTATCATATTACTTTAGCCTCTACTTTTTGTAACTTTCTTCAGTAATGGTGAGATTCCTTCTTCAGTTTTGGATTTATCTGAAGCAAGAAATAATAAAATATAAGAGTACTAGAAACTCATAAAATACAGTGGTATAAACCATAAGGCATGTCAGGTTTCTACCACCAATTTCCTCTCAGTCCATGATTAGGCCACCTTATTCACTGGGCATCTGAGAAGAAAGCAAAATACTCTGACACTGAAGCTTACAAAATATCTATTGTTTAATGGTTTTGTATATTCTTTGCTAAAGAAAATCCATCCAAGCTATGCTTTCAAGAAGGTGCAGCAGAATTTCTAACAAAATAACAAGCCTTTTACAACTTTAAAAACAAATTAACAGTATTAATTTATTGACTGATTTCTTTTGGGCAGATATGAACAAGCCTACCTGACCAGCCTGGTTGGGCTGAGAACAGAAAGATACTTTTGGATTGGACTTTCAGACGTAGAAGAAAAGGGAACTTTCAAGTGGGCTAATGGTGAATCTGTCTTATTTACACACTGGAATTCTGAAATGCCTGGTAGGTATGACCCTGTGCTGTTTAATGAGTCCAGGTCCTGAAATAAGTCACTCACTGCTTGAAGTTTTTCCTTAGTGCTCTTTTGATGCCATAATGGCCAATGGCTTTCAAATACATCCAGCTGCTTTCCCCAAGATTCCAGCACGGTTCCTAAGTTCCTGCTTAATGCTGGAAATTACTGTTTAGTATGAGTTTGGGAAAAAACTTTTCATTGAGATCAAGTTTCTGATTTGCAACTGTTCTGGGGAAGTCTGTGCCTGTTCTGCTCTGGAGGAGCAATCTCTGCAGTCACAGTGGCCCTCCTTGCCTGTTCAGCCATATCTCACCTGTTCTCTGCATGTTCTGAGTGTGTGGGATCACAACAGGCATGAAGCATCTCTGAGTCCTGGAGAAAATGGGATTCTAAGGTCGGACAAGAGGGCCAAAATACAGCAATGGGAGGTCATTTAATCTCTGACATGGTCACATCAGAAAAGGGGTGGTTGTTGGTGTTCAAAGTTCTGGTATGTTGCTTATGTCTCTCAGGAGGTCCTCTGATTCTGTTTCATTTCAGTTCCGAATTGCAGATTTGAATGTGTCAGCTGAAGTGGTAAAGCTGTGTAGACCACAAAGCTACATAGCAGGCTTGTAGATACCTAGTTAGTTTTTGAAAATTGTAAGTCAAATAAGAAAAATGAGAAACTAGCTTTTAACCCCATCTTCAGGGGAGATTTTTTTGGGTCTAAGGTTATGGTAGAGTCAGCCACTGCAGGTGATTAGGTGTGGAACATAATTCAGTATCTCAGAGTGGATGAACCACAGAATGGTTTGCCTTTTTTTCTTCATGAATTAGAATCATAGAATCACAGAATGGTTTGTGTTGAAAAAACGTTTAAGGATTACCTAGTTCTTACCCCCTGCCATGGACACCTTCCACTAGACCAAGTTGCTCAAATCCTTGTCCAACCTGCCCTTGAGAATTTTTGTGAATGGGGCATATACAACTCTCCAGGAAACCTGCTCCAGTTACTCACTACACTCATAATAAAAAAAGTCATTCCTTATGCCCAGTCTGAATCTACCTTCTTTCATTTAAAAATGGTTGTCCCTTGTTCTGTCACTATCAGCTCTGGTAAAAAGTTCTTCTTCATCTTATAAGCATTCTATAGATATTGAGTAGTCATGGTAATGTTTCCCTGGAGTCTTCTCTTGTCCAGGCTGAACAACCCCACTCCCTAAGCCTTTCTTTGTAGGAGAGGTGTTCCAGCCTTCTGATGATTTTTGCAGTCCTCCTGGGGACCTGCTCTAATATTAGAAACATTTTTTGACTCCGTACAATGCCTTTATTTCTGCCAGGACAGAATATAACATTTTCTAACTTCTTATAACACCCCAAATGGCATTTATATGCATTCCTGTTTGCAATCAGGAAGAAAGCCAGGCTGTGTTGCCATGAGGACTGGAATAGCAGGTGGACTATGGGACGTAATAAAATGTGAAGAAAAGGCAAAGTTTATATGCAAAGTGTGGGCAGAAGGAGTGACACTTCCACCTGTTCCCACAACAACTCCTGCTCCCCGGTGTCCAGAGGGCTGGGACTCCAGCAATCGTATTAGCTTCTGTTTCAAAGTAAGTATGTTGATTCTTTCCGCATTAAGGTAGTTTCTGTTTGCTTCACATACATGTGATTAGCTCAGTTTGTCAGAGCATGGTGCTTGTAATGCCAAGGTTGAGGGTTTGATCGCTTTATGGACCATTCACTTAAGAGTTGGATTTGATGGTCTCTTACAACTCTGAATATTCTTTGATCCCAATAAAAATTGGCATATGTGTCTCCTATTGTTTCATAATCTTTTTCCCAGATTATATGTAGAAGTCTTCTTCCTTTCTACTGAAATGCTCATGGGTTTTTTTATTCTGTTAATGATTAATCTTCAGGTTTGACTTTCTGTTCTTAAATTCCAGTTCTGTTAAGCTTGTTATCTGGTTGTTGTCTTGCAGTAGATATTCCTATCAGCAATGCAATGTGCTAACTTGACTTAAAGAGTTCATTCCAAGGAGAGCACTCCTAAGCCCCGTACTCAGAGTTTCTGTAATCCCCAGAGAATACAATTGTAAATCAACCGCTTTTCGGTAGCTAATATTTCTTGATCTTCTGATCTGTCTGGTCTGTTTTGTCTGATGTCAAAACGCACTCTGTAGCCTTTTTCAAGAGGAGAGCACAAGAAGACATGGCTGGAATCCCAGGAGTTTTGCCGAGCCATAGGAGGAGATCTGGCCTCCATTAATGGCAAGGAAGAGCAGTATGTGATTTGGCGTTCCATCGCGTGAGTATCCACAGGTGCTCTGGTCATCAGCTGGCTTTAATCAGCCTCCTCATCTTTCTGAAATGTTTCTTCTTGGGTGTATGTGTGTACTTCTGTATCAGGCAGTCTGCATCCCCTATGTGTGTCTGTGTCAAGCACACAGCAAAAGCATAGAGCTGATGAAGTAGCAGGAGTTGTATGACTACAATAACCTCAAGAGCGAGTGCTGAAATGTCATTGGCAAGATATGTGGTTAAGCCAACATTTGTCATCTGTGTAAAGCTATTTACTGTGTAAAGCTATATATTGTGTGCTATCAATAGTTATTGATGTTATAAAATTACTACTGATGCCATTTGTTTTCACGTAAGTGTGCAAAAATGGTGACAGTTTAATAAATCTGGATAATATGTTGATATTTTTATCACTTTTATGAACTACTCAAAAAGCAGAGGTAGCTTCAGATTATTTTTTTTCTTATATAAGGAAGGTAAATAAGGTTATGAGGTCCCTGAATTGCAAAAAAAAAGGCATAAGATTTCTAAATAAGATGAAAAGCTAACACTTGCAATACGACCAGAACAAACTGGGCTCGAGGACCTTGTACATCCTTGGCTAACCAAGAAGCAAGACAGAAACATCATGGCCCTGCAAAATGCTATGACTGTGCTAGAATCCCAGCTGTGTATTTACAGTAATGAAGAAGTCTCAGATGCCTCATTGCCACAAATTGACCGAATATATTCAGATAAATCAGTAAAGTGTGTCTGCTTGCAGACAAGGATTAGTTGAAGGTGATAGTTTTAAAATGCAATTTAACTGCAGAAAGTCACTCTCTGTTTGAAAACTGTGAGCGCCTTTACAGAGAAAATGAAGAGCTGAAAAGTGGAGCAACACTAGCCAGTGAACCATTATACAAAACTATTAAGCCACTTTATGTACAGGAGTTTTATCTGGTAATTTTCTTGATCTGTATTTCAAGCTGAGTTAAGGCATAATGATAACAGCTAGACCAGCTGCATTTTAATTTATTTCCACCTTGGTTGTTATTGTTTTTAAAAGCATTAAGTTAGCCTTAGAGAACTCTAAACTGTAGTAAACAATGGATTTTTAAAAATATTGTAATGCCCTTATTTGTTTTTTTTGTTTTGATTTTTTTTTTTTTTTAATATAGAAACAATGGCTATTACCACCAGAATTTCTGGATGGGTTTATATTACTTGAATCCTGATGATGGCTTTGCTTGGAGTGATGGAGCTCCAGTGAGTAATTTAATTTTCCACAGCTGTTATTTTGTATTCCCTGTGCTGCTCAAGTATGTGTAATATATGTGTTTCTGTGTAATTTTATGCTTAATCATAAGCCTCTGTGTTGTGCTCTCTTTAGGAAAGCTAATGAATAGCAATTGCATGGCTTGATTTTTTTGGCTAAAACATACTGATTTTTGATAGGAAGATACACATTGAATTAACAAGGAAACTAAATACATGTAGACCAAAAGGATGTTCTTGTAAATACAAGGATTTTTTTATCTAAAATAGTCCTTCTTTATCTAAAATAGTTCTTTTCTTTGCTTGAGCACTGCAATAGCTTACATTCCATGGAGATGAAAACACTTTTTTTAAAGCCAGTTTGACTTACTTCACTTTAAACTAAGGTATAAAACTGTAGAACCAGAAGTGATTTTGGAGATGTAGGTGTACTTGATAAAAGGTTGGTTAAGATACATAACAGATATTTACAGTACATAAACCTGAAACTGGATTTTATAGAGGAAAATTAGAATAGCAGTAATACTTTGCTGAGGCAAATGCCAACATTTTTATTGTATCTGAATAAGATCCTATTTTACTCATATTGTATATTTAATTAATATCAAGATGCAGCATGCCCCAACATTGTTATTAAATGTATTTTACAGAATTAAGGTCCTATAAAGATATTTATATTCCTCCAAGTGTGAAAAAAAATAACTGTTACCTAAGCTGCAATTCATTTGCTCTTTGAAAAAAGTTTAAAGTGTCAACATTTGCACAGGAGGATTCTGGTTTCCTCCCACTTAAGTTTTTAACCAGACAAAAGGAACAATTTGTAGGTCTGTGCTTTGATGCTGTCTCCTCCCTCTCTCCATTATTTTATTTCCATATAACAGAATTTTCACAAAACTTCTTCTGTCATAGGTGAGGTATGAAAACTGGGGCTTTGGAGAACCAAATAATTATCAAGGAGTTGAACTTTGTACAGAGATCAGTGGTGATTCCAGCATGCTTTGGAATGACAGGCACTGTGATTACATGTATGGATGGATTTGCCAAATAAGAAAAGGTATGGCTTACTCCTGTGCAGTAATGTAATGAGAAGATATTTTCAGCTGATTTTTACCTTAACTTTAAGAAATAAAAATTTCAAAACCTCTTTATAAGAATAGTTCCCTGTGAAATGTGAAACATCATAGTGGTATAAGGATTTCCATGTGTTTGAGGTATTTAAAGATGCAGATCCTTTAGTATCTTGCTGGGACTTCTCACTGTTCTTTCTCTATGATTTCAAAAAGGCTAACGTGATACTTGATAAATTGGGAATGTTACTTTGAATATTCATGTTCAAATTTTACTTTTCATTTAGAAAATTCATGCCTTCTTCAACAAATCCTATTATGGATATTTTTTTCTGAGTTGAGTTTCAAGTTATTAGAAAATAGTTTGCAAATCTGTTCACATACTTGATATTTTTATGCGTGGAAAATCCCTCCTTCACCTGCCTCAGGTGCTGTTTTGTCTGCTAAAAATGTGTAGTTTCAGGATGGAGCCTGGTTTTGAGATACTTTATTTCTATACTCACATGTTGATTACTTGCTAAATTCTCATGAAATATGTGTTTGGATGCTTTTTATGTACTGAAAACATCAAGAGAGTATTTATAATTTAGGGAACACTTGAGTGGTGCATCTATTAAAACACTTGAGCAGTGCATCTATTAAAACACTTGAGCAGTGCATCTATTTAAATTTGAGCTTTTTAGAAAGTGCACATTTAACTGTTTTACCACATTTTTGTATGTGGTAAAACATATGGGATGTATGGGATGGAGAGGAGCAAAAAAAATATGCTACATTAGACTATTGACAATACACATCAGCTCTGTCTTATATTGAAAAGAATTTCTTAGGCATAGAATTTCTTAATAGATGTCATTATTGTGAGATTATATTTTAGCACAAAACTAATTGGTAAGCCTAAACTGATGGCGTTTTCCTGTATAATAAATTGCTTTCCTGAGATACTAATGATGACATCCAAGATGCCATCTCCATGATGCCATAGCAAAAACAATCAGGGGAATTCTTTAGTCTAAAGTTGAGGTTTTTTAAATAAAGGACCAGTTTATTTATTGAGATCTTTTCCAGTGAGATTTTATCTAGATATTTTTAAGATCAAGGTAGAAGTTACTCTCAACCAGAGAAAGATGTAAAGAACCTCACTCTGCAGTAGCTAGGGCACCACATCAGATAATAACCCAGCCTGCACTCCTGATGCCTCTGTTTAAGCCAAAATTCAAGTATTTGTGACCAGGGGGAAAAAGAGAGAGAGGGAGATCTGACAGATTAACTGTCTTAACAGAATAAATGCTTTGGGACATTAGTTTTGCTGCTTTCAATGAATAAAAAACTTGATTCATGTAAAGTTCAAGGTATTTATAATACTTTGCATGTAAGGAATAGCCTCAGGGAACAAGACTATATATTTAAAATTGAATAGTATACCAAAAATAAGAGATTTAGGCTATTTAATTCCTTCTATATTTTGGTGTTAAATCCATTGCTAGCCATATGAGTCAATGTATTAAAACAATGCTTATCAGTCACACTAAATATCTTCTCTTCAGACAGAAAATATACAATCATAATAAACATTTTTTTTTTTCTCACAGGGGCAAGTGTGAAGCCTGAACCAACAGAATCACCTGCACCTGGTAGGTGTTACTGCTATTGCTCTTTGTGTGTGTGTGTGTGTGTGTGTGTTCAAAAGCATTTTGTTAAAATTTTATTAAGGAGGATGTCTTGCATCTCAGGAGCAGAATAGTTATCTTTGCAATTATCTTACAGAGTACAGGACCACTGAGGATGGGTGGATTATCCATGAAGACAAACAGTACTATTTCAGCACAGAGAATGCTCCTATGGAAGAGGGCCGTGAGTTCTGCAAAAAGAACTTTGGAGACCTTTCTGTCATTGAGAGTGAAAGTGAAAGAAAGTTCCTCTGGCGATATGTAAGAAAAATTATTAATACTATGGAATAAACCATCTAAAACAAGTGAGCATGGGCACAGATCCTTTTCACCATGGTGTTTGCCCTACAAGTTTTGATAGTGAAATTGGAGTTACACTAAGTCAGATTAGTATGAAGAACAAACTAATGCAAACTTTTAAGGGATCTGTGCCTTCATTTTGGCAAGCAGACATTACACTGGTGAGCTATGATTGTGTAGGATGCCTTAAGTAGTGGATCAAAGCAGCAATTGACTTACATGCAACATTGGCTTTAGATCTCATCTGTTTATCTGGGCTGTGGTCTACCTAGTGGTCTCTTTTTGGTCCTCAAGTTTGCACCTTTGCCTCCTTCTTTTTCTGAGAATATAATTATGGAGAGAGAAGAAACTTGGACATGGATTATGTCATGAGAAAGAGCTTTGAAATCCTATTTCCTATATCATTGGAATTGTTTGCTTTTTATGCTGGCTGAGGCCAACTTATTTTCAATTAGGAATGTGCTTAAAAGCTATATTTAAGCAACACGGGACACTTCCTGAGCTGGCTGAAGAGTGACAGTGAGAGGACTCAAGGACATGTATCACTTCATATACAAAATGTAGGAAGGGGCTTGTCTTTGCAAGAAACTAGTCACATAAAGTCCACTGCAGAGACTGTGCAATAGTTACTGATCTCAGTGGCTTTTGAGTAAAACTGTGAGAATGTTGATACAGTGACCACACCTTTTGGCCAGTGCTGAAGTTTGACTGTGGACTGTCAGCTGTGAGCTGCTTTAACCTAAATGTTGTAGCTAGAGAATAAAACCAGTTCATATCCTCTGTCATTTAGAGGTATATTACTCATCAGTGACATTTTATGTGACAACAGAGAAAATCTGTAAAATTTTAATTTCTGCATTCTAGATACTGAAAAATGGCAAAGAGGATGCATATTTCATTGGTTTACGACTGAGTATTGATCAACGTACAAGGTAGGTCATACCTAGTTTTGAGTCTTAAACACATCTTCTCAAGTGGTTTAATTCCATCTTAATTTAGCTCCAGATGATCCAGAAGAAATGCTGCATATTTCCTAAATTCACTCAAAGGTACATGAAAAATTACACTGTAGTTAATGTATTTTGAATTTTTATTCAGGAATTCTAGTTTACTTTATTTTGTGATTTATACTGAAAATATAAATAGATGTCTGAACTGTAAATATATAAGGCTTCTGGTAGGTAAAAATGTTCTTTTCCCCGTCCTTAACTGTTGAGAACAGAAACTAATAAAGAAACAAACGAAACCCATTTTCTTTTCCTTGAACAATGATAGCAGTTGCACTGTGAGGTCAAGCAGGTTTTCTGCAAGACTTTCTGAGTGTCAGTATGCAGCACCATATTGATTTGGACATGCGATGTTTATTCAGGCTTGGATTCAGTTCACTCTGTGTGTGAAGTGCCTGGAGAGATGCCTGGTAGTTCTCAGTTCTCCTTATAGTCCACAGGAACAGTGAGGGACCCAGCCTCTGAAAATGAGGTGTTTCTGCCTTGCTGGTTTTGTAGGGACCCTAAGAGGAATATACTTTTAAGTACCTTGTGCATGTGTCTGAAAGATGAACCTGGGCACCTCTGTCACTAGAAAGATGCGTCCTAATAATTTGCCTGGTTAGAATTTTGTTCTTCATTGCCTAATCTACATGGATGTTCAGCTTTTTCAACGTTTGTATTTTACCTTGTAAGTCTTTGAGCAGGGGATATGTTTAGTGCAACTAGTAAAGAGGTAATTTGGTCAAAAAACCTTGTACATTTTATTGTGAACACTTATATTAAGCATATTGAAGAGTTATTTTTTAACGTGGAAGAAGTTCTATTTTATGTTAAAGAAGCATTTTGTTGGATTGTTTTTCTTAAGCTGGATGGATGGCACTCCAGTGAATTATTTGGCATGGGCACCACATGAACCTAACTTTGCAAATAATGATGAAAACTGTGTAGTTATGTATAAGAATTTAGGTGAGTTTTGTATGTTCTTTCATGAATTTCATTATTTGTGTGTTTGCATCACAGCATTTTTTTCCTTTTGAGAAGCATCCCTTCCTCCTGTTTTTTTTTTTCTCTTTTGCAAAAAGTTATTGAAGTAGACTATAGCATTACTTACAGGACTTAATTGTTTTGTGCTCTTGTGCATACCTTAAGCCTAACATGAATAGTTTTGTGCTCTTGTGCATACCTTAAGCCTAACATGGGGAAGATCTCACAGAGGTCTGTGGCTAGAGGTCTGTGGTTGTGATTGTTGGTTTATATTTTTTATTAAAATTGACTTAATGTGTCACTATGAAATTTCCAGTACCTGGTTCTACAAAGCTTTTGACAATCTGTAATTAAAGTGTGCATAAAGTGCCATATATATAAAGTGATATTGAATGATAATAAACCAAGAGACAGCTTTGATCTTATCTTTCAAGTAAAAGCACTGTACGTGAGAATGAGTGAAACTGATTTCCATTAACCAACTTGAGATGTGATGTCATACAGTTCCCCATTTATCTTACACCCAGGATTTTGGAATGATATAAACTGTGGCTATCCAAATCCCTACATATGTGAGAGGCACAACAGTTCCATTAATTCAACTGTTCCTCCAACAACACTTTCAACTCCAAGAGGATGTCGTCCAGCTTGGCTGTCTTTCCATAATAAGGTATCATAACAAATAGGGTCCATGCTGGATGTTTGACACAACATTAAATAGAAAACAAGGGAATTTTTTAATCAATTTTTGTTTCTTATTAAAACAAAATATTGTTATTTTTATGCGGAGAGCTATGACACATGCACGCTTTTCTTTGTTTGCCCATTCATTGTTCTGCAGAAAAAGTGCTTTTCTGATGCTTCTCATGAAGCAAATTCAGTTGCAGTTGATGAAAGATAGTTCTCTAGTCAGCTCTTCACATCTTTTGATAACAAATTTAGTGAGAATTCCTAAAGTAATGATGCCTAGGTCTTGGTGTTTTTTAACCAAACCATAATGCTTTTTACTGACTACATTTTGTTTTCTTTAACTTTACTAACATGGTATCTGTTGTAGAATAAAATCAATGATCAGGTGGACTAAGATCAGTCATGCATAACTTGGCACTGTCAGCTCTCTATAGAAAAGCCAGGGTTTGCTTATTTTCTAGGGCTTTCAGATCAGACCTTGTTGTTGAGCAAAATGCTTTAATGAGACTTCTAATTTTATGTAAAACCAGGAACAACATGAAAGCTCATCTAAAATTGAATGTACTTTTCCAGATAAATGCATTATTTTACTGCCTTTTCTCCATCCTGCTCTGTTTAAAACAGTAATTATCAATTGAGGGATATTGGAGTAAAGATAACATAGAGAATTTGTTCATATTTTAGTGTTACAAAATATTTGGATCTACAGAAGAGGAACGTGTTACTTGGCATGCTGCGCGAACAGCTTGCCTGAATTTAGGAGGAAACCTGGCCTCAATCCCTAATGAACAAGTGCAAGGTACTGTGCACAGTTTTTTAGCAACTCCATGAGGTGACATTTAATCCTTACAGGCTGGCTGGGGTTTTTGTCTGAATACAAACTGATTTGAATAAGGATTACACATCTGATTTTTTGTTCCAAAACATATATTTTTTAGAAATCTACAATGAAGTCTTCACTTGAATCTACCAAATTTTAGTGTTGGCTCAGAGATATATATGTGTATATTGTCCTGGCAGCCAAAGTACTGGTTTTTTCCTGCTTGCACATGATGCCAGCTGGACCTTGCAATTTCCATTCCAAACAATGTGATTTCACTAGGTGGCATTAACTTGCTGCATGGCTTTCCTGTTAAATCAAGCAGAACACCTTTAGGATGAGAACTTGGCTGTGGGCAACTTGAAACAGGTTTGTGTGCTTGTACACATACCCAGAGCTCACCACACAGATGTGCCACTTTTCACTAGAGGAATTTATTATAATGAACCTAAGAGCTGCATCCCTGCCTCAGGGAGATGAGCAGGGGAAAGTTTCTTCATGTTTGAATAAACAAGGCACATGTTCAAACTGAAAATGGGGGAAGGTCTTGATAGATGTTAGATTGACTTTGATAAGATAGAGCCTTTAGGCATACTGTTTTATCCTACATGTTAATGTGATGAAAAACAGATGCTGCAAAACACATGCTGTCTGTGAACTCAAGAGAGCACACTGAAAACTCAACCATTGTAAAACAATGCATTGAAGTCTGAGCAATTAAATAGTTGTAATTTAAACTGCTGATAAGAACTTAGTACTAATTATGTTTTCCATTTGTGAAAAGCTGAAGAATCAAACTTTCATTTTGCAAACAGTTATATTCCTATCCTACATAATTTCTGCAGTAGAAATTTCGGATGGTTAGTTCATGCACAGGACTTGAATTCCAGGTAAAAGAAATGAGCAATGGAGCTATTAGCACAAAACTATTATCATTGCAGGAAGTGCAGGCATAAAGGCCTGAGTTCCTGTTACAGTTTCTGGCAGAACAGCAAGGCTAATGTTTGGCAAAAGAACCTGCAGGTTTCATTCCTGGAGGAGTAAGCTGCACACATTTAACAACACCGAAGGTGATGCTGTTTAGGGTTTGCTTTTTTTTTCTGTTCTCTGTACTCTTCATACACATATATGTAGCTCTGTAGTCTATTCTATTAGTGACTAGTTCTCCCAGTGCTTTTCCATGGCCTTTTCTAAAGCAGCAAGACAAAACAAATCCCAGAGCTCCAAGCCCTGGGAGGTGCAAGGCTCCAGTGCAATCTTGGTTCTTCCTGGGGACCAAGGCTGAGAACAACTCTTCTAGATATGTTCTCATGGACAAAGTACAACTGCTGCTGCTGAAGGGGCAGGCTCCAGAGAAGGGGCTTGACCTGGGGGGGGAATTGCATCACCACCTGTACTCCTAATTGGTGCTTTTTATCAATTATGCTAATTTTCTAACCTATAAAAATGTACTCCCCCCTTGGGGGAGGTGGGCTTTTGTGGACATCTTTCCATAACTGCCTCTGAAGGCCTTTAAATAAAGATCCCCTTTTATATTACTTCCTTACTAAAAGTATCTCGAGTTTCATTTCCAGGTTGGGAAAAAGGAAGGTGAATGAATAACAGAACAAGAAGAAATGAATCTATTAATCAAACTCAACATTCATCTCTTTTTCATGTCACCTGCTTGTGTTATCAGCAGTTGAGTGTTCTGTATTTCAGAAAAAGTACTTAATCTCATTGAAGCCAAACATTTCAACTGTCCTATATTAAAATTATTCTTCTTTTTCTTTGCATTTTTTTTTATTCTAGCTTTCCTTACTTTCCATTTAAAGGATTTTGTCACTGAGACATGGATTGGATTAAATGATATAAATCATGAAATGAGGTTCCTCTGGACAGATGGAACAGGGGTTTACTTTACAAACTGGGCCAAAGGCTTCCCATCGGGACATGTGGATTTATATGCATATAGTGGCCAGGTAAATAGCAATCACAAACTGTTCACTGAAATTGGATTTTATAGAATCATAGAATCATTTAGGTTGGAAAAGGCTTCTAAGACTATTTGGTTCCACTGTTAGTACAGCACTGTCAAGGCCACCACTAAACCATATCCCTAAGTGCTGCATCTACACATCTTTTAAATGCCTCCAGAGATGGTGACTTAACCACTTATCCCTGGGCAGCCTGTTCCAATGCCTGAAAACTCTTTTGGTGATGAAATTTTCCTTAATACCCAATCTAATTGTGTCAATTTCTTAGCACAGCTTTGGGCATTTCCTCTTGTCCTACCACTTGTTCTACTGAGGAAAAGAGACCAATATACCTTGCCTAAGATTCAATTCATGCATTTGTGGTGATTTCAGGCATGTCACCGCTTGACTTACTACTTTCATACTTGTATACATGTCGAATATAAATCCAGGTAGAGTGAATGGTTTTGAGCCCTTGTGCAGTTGCTGTATCAGCTGGTGACAGGATCTGTGGAGTGGTCAAACAAAGGCTTGTTTCAGTTTTCTGTTCTCTGTGTTTGTGAAGGCTGCACAGCTTTTGTGTTCAGCCCCCGTTCTCTCATGGGCTGTGTAAAGAGGGCAGTGGTTCTCCTGCCCCGTGGCATTTCCCCAAGAGCACAGCAATGAGAACATCCCCCTAAGTCCTCCGGCAGCACTTCTGCTGGAACTTGGCAGCTTTCCCAGCTGGCATGTAGTTTTTGCAAGGGAGGATTTACAGACACTCCCCTAAAAAAGACATCTCACACATAAGCAAATAAGCAAATTCGGCCAGTGACAGTTGCAGAAAGGACTGTAAAATGTCTGTAAAAAGACAGCCATTCAATTTTTACAAGGAGAAAAACCCCAAACCACCAGAAAATCACTTTCTCTGTTTCTCTGTCAAACAAACTGATCTGATGGGTCACAGAGTTACTTTCTCTCTGACCATGTGTGTGTAGATAGTTCTGTACTCTGGAAATACAGCACTTTATAGTGCTAACTCTATTTCTCTTGAATGATGTTTTTAATGTAGAAATTTTATTTTTATGTGTACTATCCTTTTCCATGTCTTTGAAAGTAGCGTCTGTGAGTTTCTCATCTCTAAAGGAGGAATAAAATTAGGTAGAATTTGGAGTTCTAAAGGAAAATATTCCAAAAATGCTACTTCTCAAATAAAAATATATTTGTCTCTTTTTATATAAATAATAGGATTTTTATGAAGCCTTATGTGACAACTTATAAAGTCCCTTTTTCATAAATTTTATATTTATTATTAAGTTTAGCAAAAAAAGTTATCATATTTAGTACAAATTAGTACACAACTGTTCAGTTTGAAAGATTTAAATGCCAATGTTTTTCACCCATGAATGGAGTAATAATCTGAACATCTCATGGACAGAAAAAAAAGGAACAAGAGAATAAAATAAATGTGGATGCTTCATTACACAAGGCCATTTGTAACCCTGCAGGCTTTTGCACTAATCACTGTTTATTTAATAAGTGCTAATCTAATTTCTAGCTATTGTGTCCATGTCAGAGAAGTTGAAATGTCATAGTAAGGGTGGTGCGGACAGGGCCGTGGCTGCCTGTGGGCAGGAGCTGTTCTAACTTTGCTGTGTGTGCTATTACAGCTTGAAACAATAAATTGTTGCATTGCACTTTAAGGGTCCTCTTTTATTTCTGGGGCANTTTTGTTTTGTTTTGTTTTGTTTTTTGTTTTGTGCTTTTTGTGGTTTTTTGGGGTTTTTTTGGAATTGCTTAAATATGTGGATTTAAACATCATTTTGCTTTCAAGAACGACAAATGTACAAATTGTTCTTCAGGCAGGAACAAAAGGGTCAAGCAGTCAATTGTCATGTGTCAGAAGTCCAGTTAGTCACTGCTCTTGTCTGACTCTTCCCAGCAAATGCTGTGTTGCTATTTTCCTGAGCTGGAATTTGTATCTGCATCTTTATGTCCCGCATGACCCTTGATATGGCATTTGTTCCATAGTTTTTTAATATTTTGAGCACACTGGCTTTCAAAACATGTTATGGAAAATACTGGTTTGTACATGCAGCTGTCTGGAATGAGACTGTAACTCATCTGCACTGAACTTGAGCAAAATCGCCTCCAAAAAATGATACTAAAATGTTTAAATCTAGCATCTGTTTAAGTATCTGAGGAAGTTTTAAGGACTGGTCTGTTGTGAACATTTTATTTTTTGAGAAAAAAATCCTAGGAAAACCAGTTTCTTCAAACCATTTTGTTTGATGAAAAAAGATTTTATGAAAAAAATTATGACCTAATCCTAAGTCATTTCAGTAATACTGTTCTTGATGATTATATAGAATGCTCCTTTACCCTGTCAGAAGTTGCTTTAAGCAACTCTTTTCCTTTCTACAGCTTTGTAATTGAATTTTACTACTGATGCTGGCTTCAAGCATAGTACAGGGAACATTAAATAAAGCAAGAAGACTTTTGTTTACTTCTGTTTACCACCACAGTGAAATCATGCTCCTCTTTTGAACAATATATGGGNATGGCTTCAAGCATAGTACATCTAACCCATGCTGATTATAAATCAGGGAACATTAAATAAAGAAAGAAGTCTTTTGTTTACTTCTGTTTACAACCACAGTGAAATCATACTCCTCTTTTGAACAATATATGGGTCTTTTTTCATCCTTTATTTTACAGATGCTGAATTTCTGCCATCTACAACTTCATCCCCATCCAACATTATCCATTATGGGAATAATAGTTACTTGTTCATCCACACCAAAATGACATGGGAGGATGCACGGAAAAACTGCAAACAAAATCAATTTGACCTTTCCAGTGTCTTAGACCCCTACAGTCATTCCTTCCTGTGGCTGAAGATATTGAAGTATGGAGTGCCTGTGTGGATTGGTCTTAACAGTAATGTGGTAAGAACATTAAACTAATTGAACATGATGCTGCTTCTCTCATGGACAAATCTGGAAGTGAAAAGTCTTGTCATCTCTCTTTACTTTAGCTTATTTGGTTATATCTTGGGCCTAATTATTTCTTTGTTCTGCCAGAGGAATCCATCCTCTTCTGTTAATATATGTGCATATATTGCACATGCTTTTCACAAGTTTTCTGTTATATTCCACTTGTGCACTTCCAAATAAGGCATTTTAGGCTAGCATTTTGGAATATCTCTTTAATATATCAGGTATAAATGTGATATATATGTGATATAAAATCCTCATATTTTAGAATTTACAGAAGAAAACATCCATTTCAATAACGATACTTAGTTTTGAGAAATATAAGAAGGTGCTATTACTGTGAATATTTTAACGTTTTTGAGGAGAGTTAGCAAAATAATTAATTTGTTTACCTAGTTTAATTTTATTTTTCTCCCTCTCCTCAGTTGTTTGGTATTTTAATACTTTCTGCATATTTAAATACAATATTTTTTTCTCCTTGGCATAGACCCTTGAGTTGGCTGAGCAAATGAAAAAACCCCAAATATATGAACATAACACACCACTTCCCAAAAAATCAAAGCCAGGATGAATCACTGAGTTAACCAGCTTTGGTGGGAAATGGATTTCAAGTTAAAATAACCTATGTGTCTCTAAACTTCTGGGGAAACAGCTAGTTCAAACAGCAAAAATTACTCATCAGAATTGCACTCCCACAAATTATGTTAAATGAAATCATTATGAGTCCCAAATTAAAGGTATTGCTAAGTTCAACATTAACCCAATGTCACTTTGCATTTTCTTTTGCTGCAAAGTACTTGTTGCAGTGCTGTATTTCTCAATAAATAACTGTTTTTCACAACAAAAAATTCAAAGATTGAGCCATTTGTACTTGTTATTTGTTTCTAAGAACAGCCAGAATCCTTTTAGCACAAAGTACTATATAGACAGTAGATTGATGGAGTTTAATCATTCCAGTTGATTTTTTTTCCTTAGACCAATGGGCGTTATGAATGGATTGATAACTGGAGAATGAAGTACACGAAATGGGCTGAAGGGGAGCCAAAGCAAAAAATAGGCTGTGTCTATCTTGATGTTACTGGAGTCTGGAAGACAGGATTCTGCAATGAAAGTTACTTCTCTGTTTGCAAAAAGTCTGATGGTAAGAAATTGAACCTGACAGTTGCAATTACAGTCAATATCATTAGAGATGCTGGGGTCTATTTCAAGAGGTACATAGATGAATCGTTAGAATTTACTTAGATTGAACTGGGCTACTTTAAAATTAGGGCAAACACATAGTGGGAAAGAGATAGAGTGACTGTGAATAGCTATCACTTTATATCAATAATGTTAGATAAATTTTGAAAAGCTTAGACTCACATTACTCTGCTATTTATTCTGCTATTGAATAAACTTCCAACATCAAAAACGTCAAAAATCAAAAGGCAAAGAATGTAAGGAAGTAGTCACATTTTTTTTAAAACTATTTTTAATCAGTTCAAGCTCCCACTGAGCCCCCTCAGCTTCCAGGGAAGTGTCCTGAATCAGAAGGGCACAGGTCTTGGATCCCTTTCCGAGGTCATTGCTACTACATTGAATCTTCATCTTCAAGAAACTGGGCCCAGGCATCTTTAGAATGTCTTCGACTGGGTGAGTATCCTACTTTATGAGCACGTATTCCTGACATGCTTTCCTAAGTGTGGAAAGCTGAACGCGTGTTATGTGTTTTTGTGATTTCGAGGATGGTCCAACTGCAAGACAGTTGCAGCCAATTATTGCCTTAATTTGGGAGGTAATGGCAAACCTCTGTCTACCAGTGGCCTTCACTGTGTCCTAATCAGGTGGGACCAGGCATGAGAGGAGCTGTGTGGCCTGGAGTAAAGATTGTGAAAGTGGAAAACTTGTACCTTGACCCTGATAGGAGATAAACAGCTTCATGCACAGCAGTCACTAAATCTTATTTTAATGGAATTTGTATCTTTTGTTTTCTTGATCTAATTTCCGCCTTAATTATTGCAGTTTTATGCCACCGGAGTGAAAGTTACAGCTCTTTAGTCTGGATAATACATGAGTAAACTAGGGCTGTTGTGCAGTTCAATTCTCTCAATTTCCTTCTTTGGGAAAGGGATGAAGATTGTGCTGGACTTCATGTGTCTGTAGCACTGTTGTTTATAGCATTGGTGGCAATGTGACTTAGGTGTCTGGTCTCCCAATAGATTATGCAGAGATCTCATTCACTCTCCAGGAGAACAGATTGTAGCTTTATCTTCGCTGGAAGTATATATTGACATGTGGTCAATAAAAAACTACCAGTGAAACCTGTGGCAAATGTAGACACCTGGTACTGGGTGGGAGGATTCTCCCTCTCTTTTCTGATACTCAGGTTTGTTCCTGGGTTCTCATGGAGTAGTTTCTTGACAGGACAATGAGAATGCTTTCCACTGTGAAACATCTCTAAGAGATTCTTCTTTCCCTGTGTCTTCCAGGTGCCTCTTTGGTCTCAGTTGAAGACTCAGCTGAAGCCAACTTTCTGACCTACAACCTTGAACCACTTGAAGGGAAAACATCAACATTTTGGACAGGAATGTACAGAAATGTGGATGGTAATTTCTCTACTTTTAACACATTTTTTTTTTTAGTAAATAATTACCACAAGATGTTTGACATGGGTGTTGAAAATTTCACATTATATTTCTGTAATAAGGAAGATAAAGCAAGGCAGAGTAGGCAACAAGCTGCTTTAATTAAATCCTAAATTTGATGATTACTGCTTTCACATTAATTAATATTCAATTAGATAGATATTTATATCCTTACAATAGACTTTAAAGTACAGTCTTTTACTGTTCAGGCAAAAAATGCCAGTATAACTGTCTGTGGCAGGGTTGCCAAATAATTCAGGCGACTTGAGGTGGGGTTTTCTTGAGTTTTGGAAGATTATTTTTACAACTGCCTACCCAAGCACTTGAATGACAAACTCCTTAGGGATAAGGTAACCTTTCAAGTACATTGCTTGAATCTTAACTAGAAATAGTGAAAATTTTTGGTAAAGGAAAGAATTTGAGAGTAGTCATTTATATGCCTGACACATAGAGGAAAGATTAGGTTTACTCATGTGGTTAGTTGACGCAAAAAATTTTCTTAAAGTGCTTCTAGAGCAGTGTAGAACAGCACACTTCTTACAGTGATCATAAACACGAGTTCTTCAGCTCTTCATTATAGCTCCAGATAGTGATTATAGCAATTTCAGCATAACTGCATAGCCAAATTTCATACCTTTATGTGTGTACCCAGATTGTATGCAGTTGCCATGTCCTCACATGAAGGGTGTCAAGAATTATAAAAAAAGACCCCCCCCAATGCAAAATATATAGAATCTTATAAGAAATCAAAATAGAATTTTCATGCTGAGTCTAAGAATTTGCTTGAGTATAACTTACAGTCACAAGGAGTACATTTATTCTAAATAAATAGCACTATTAAAAGAAAGAAAGAAAAAAGGAACCGGAAGGAAGAAGCAGAAAGTCTCAAGCATAGCTGAGCAACAGCGATCACAAGGTTTTGGAATGAGATCTATAAAAAGGAAAATCATCTGTGTAAAGCTTGTGGAAATGAGCAGAGACTGGAAAAAAATGGAATAAAATTGGAACCTAGAAAGACTTCAGTGTGGGCTTTGAAAAGAGTAACACAAAACCTTCCTACAAATGACTGAAATAAAGAGCATTCTAGTGCAGTTAAGTTAAATTTTAGCAGCACTTATTTCTATAAATAGAATAAATAATTGACACTGCACCATTGTTATGATACGTAGAAGATTCTTCTTGGAACTGTCTTGTCTTTTCAACACCATAAGCCAGATTTGTCTGCCATTTTCCAAAAATTGATATTGTATCATTTGCACTAAAATTTAAGGGCAACGTGTCAGACAGAAGTAAATAGTTTAATGGTCTGTCTCCAAAAGGGGTGACAAGTAAATTTCTCACAAAGGCAATAAATGTGGAGCACATGAAGGTATCAGTATGGAAGTTAATACTATCTTTTTTTTTTTTCCCCCCATATGCAATGTTTTTTTCAATTAGGACAATGGTTGTGGCTAGACAGCACTACAGTGAATTTTGTCAACTGGAATGTAGGAGAACCTTCTCCTCAACAAAATGAGCACTGCGTTGAAATGTATGCAGACTCTGGGTTTTGGAATAATTTCTATTGCTCTTCCTACAAAGGATATATTTGTAAAAAGCCAAAAAGTAAGTGCTACATTTATGAATTAGTTTTATGTATGGATTATGCTGTCTGTATGCTAGTATTAGGAGATGGCCATTACACACAGTGCATTTCAGCTGGACGTTCTGAGCTTATATAAATGCCAAAGGATTCACATTTCCATGCCAACAAAAACATGGATCACCTCTTATCAGAAAGTAATTCTGGACAGTAGTCAAGTCCCTTAAGAATTGCTTTTAAAAGACTGTGTTCATGTCTTAACTATACCTAGCACATACACTTGACAAGTTTGCACGTTTTCTATTGACAGTTGAGAAATCCCAGTGTAAGGACCATGCCTTGCATACACAAACCTGTCTCATCCATATGCAAACATACTCCTCAGGGTATCCCCTCTGCTCTGCCTGTGGAGTAGCCATTGTTTATTTCCCTCTGCCAGTCTCGTGTGCACGTGTTTTCTGAGTATGATGTAGTGTTTCTATGAATTGAGTATTTATGAAGTGGGAATTATTTAACAGCTGGGGATCTTTTGTCCCTGTGTTCTCCTGTTGTGAAAAGATGAATGAATGAGAAGCAAAGCAAACAGCAGTTTGAATGTGCTAAACTGAAGGTGTCCTGAAATAACTGAGTGTGCAAATTTGACAGTAGGGACATCTAGTGCATATGTATTCCTAAAAGTCATCATAATAATTTCTTTCAGAATATATTGCAACACTAAAATCTCTTATGCATCCTAAGAAGGCTGAAATGTATAGCTGCAACATACCCACTTCCTCTACAATACTGGAAATGAGAGAAATTCTGCTGTCCTTTCTATAAATTTGTTCTCAGGCAAAATTATTCTTACTAACTCAAATGTTTGTAATGATGACTGTATCTTTTATGGGAAATACTGCAAAATCTCAGTATATCCATCTGTTCAGAGTCTATTTATCTATCTTTTTGCATTGTCATTGATAAAAATTCATAGACGTGGGTACCAAGTGTTAAAATAAATCACCACTGTTCCTTTTTGACCATTCAGTTCAACTATTTGTGCTGCTACTGGCATTCACTTGTTTTGATGCTGAGCCATTGCAAAGATCTGAAGCAGATGAGTTAATAATTTCTAGGATTAGCTTCAGCCAGTCTGGAATGCCATGGATTCAACCTAATTCCATTGTCAATGCAAGGATTATATAGTCACTCACTTCAAAACAAGACACAATCTAGTCCTACATTGTCATAGAAATGCAGGTTTTCTTGGCATAGTTTTTCAGAACAGCTCCATGTGCAGAATTTAAACAAACTATTAAATAGCTACAGACCAATAAATGGAGCATTAGAAGCATGGTTTTACTGAGTTGTACTGGCTATTGCAGGTTATGCTTGCTGTTTTCTGAAGAGGCTGAAACACAAAAACATGACTGAAGTCTTCCATAGAATAGATGTTGTTTTCTGTTTCATTTATTGAGTTAGCTTTTACCACAGTAATTTAAGAGTTCTGTAGCAGGTCTATTCCATGAAGTATCTAAATTTATTTCATAAGTGAAGAGGTGCTCAGCCAGGGGAAGAGAAGGCTCTAGAGAGACCTTAGAGCACCTGAAGGGGGCTCATGAAACAGCTGGAGAGGGACTTCTTATAAGGGCCTGTAGTGACAATCCAAGGATGGAGATAAATATAGAAATAAATAATGTAAAAATAAATAATAATAATAATAATAATACAAAAATATAATTATTTTTTAATGTTTTCAAGTTCCAACAACTGAAATGCCACCAGCATCTCAAATGCCACCAGCTGAAATACCTACAATGGGTAAGAATATTGTCTTTCAAGTAGAAAAAAAACTAGTCCCACATAAAATCATGAACCAAAAAAATTCTATTCTGTCTTATGTCTCTTAAATTTTCTGATATACCCAAGTACTGTACCTGTTTCCTAGTAGTACACAACATTCTCTATCTGGGTGCATCTCCAAATGCATATTTTAAAAAAAAATTGTGACATAGTATGCAATATTAGTGATTTAAAATCAAATTACTTTATATTGCTACCTTTTCTTCTCATTACTTTGAAACAAATTAAACCCTTTTTCCTAAAAGATCATGAATTCTAAAGAACTTGTTCACAGTAGTCAGATAAAGAGGATGTAGCATTTTCTTGATTTCTTCTTATTTGTTTTCAGCAATGACAAAAGATGAGAAGGCTTCAACCCTAAACCACAGCAAAACAGGAGTTATAGTTATTGTTGGTGTCATCATCCTAGTTGGAAGTGGCCTTGGAGGATATCTCTTCTACAAAAGAAGAAAGAATTGCTTGCCAACAAATGATAGCTTTGAGAATAATTTGTATTTTAATAGTGATGCGGTTCCTGGAATTAGTGACACAAAGGATCTTGTGACCAACATAGAGCAGAATGAACATGCAACACTGTAATGTAACGAAAGAAAATGTAATGTAATGTGTAATATAAAATGTAATGTATTAAAATGTGCCTTGATTTATTAAAATTATGCAATTAGAATGAAGCCAAAGGTATTTTCTCATGTGCAATTACTGTAATAGCCTGTTTCTGTGTGTGTGTAATGTCATACACTGCAGTTACTTTATTTTGTAGCCATTATATAAGGTGAAAAATTTCAGATCTCAGGATTTGATGATCGCACTGGTGAATGTGGGTCTTAAGAAAAGTCATAATGTTGACCAATTATTAAATGGAACAATAGAAATGGATAAAATAAAGTAAAATGTAGACAATTTCACTTGAGGACGCACACAAGATTTGATGTTTCTGCATCAGATTTATTTCAAACCATGCTATTGAACAGATACTCAAAACTATTCAGTAAACATCTAATTCTACCATGTTTTAAGTATTCCCTTGGACTTAAGTACAGGCATAGAGGATAAGTCTGCATTTGGGCACATTTCCTCTCTGAACCATGTGGGGAAAAAGACCTTTATGATATTTCAGTTCCCACAACTTCATACAACACAGAAAACCAACAATGTAAAACCTGTAATTTATGTATTCTAGGATTTAATCAGGTAAAATCTGGAGGCAAACCTCTGGAGTGGAAAAGTGTGGTTGATATTAGCTGCCAGTTTTGGCTGGCCACAAGTGGGTTTGTTGGTGAGAGGTGATGAAGGTCGTGGCAAAGCTTCCTTTTTATCAGGCAACAGTTACTGAGGAGAGGAAGAAAAATTGCCTGTGCAGGTTCTGAAGGTTTCTAGGAGCCGAAGGTTTCTGCACAGCTGTTGTGGTCATCACATGTTGGTACTGCTCTCTATATCTTCTCAATACGTAGCATAGGTCTGTGGGATGTGTGCTGCAAGCAAAGAACAGTGGAGCTTTACCAATGTAGTAGTTACTACTGATTTTATTTACTTTCTCAAATTGTTAAATCAACTACTATTTATGGACGTCTTATATTCCCCAAGGAGTTTATACTCCTAATTTTTGTAGATCCTGTAAAATGTAAATCATGCATGATTCGTCACTTGCATACAAAGGATTGCAAGGATTGATTTTGTGGTTTCAGATTTTGTTCTGTGAAATAAAAAGAACTATCTTTGATTTTTAAAATAGGTTTGCATTTTACAGTCTCATCTATATAAGACACTGTAACATGATAAAGTGAAAAAGGAGATGATGCCACTGGGAAGACATTCCAGCAAAAGTAGTGATCAAGGATTATATTAACCATATTTTCCCGAATCTGTCCCAGGATTATTGGCTTAAAGACAAAACAAAAATGTGAGTTGAGGGATTTAGTAAAAAATTTTAAATTACATACATATGTAGGTAAGATAGGAAAATTTGTCCAGGAACTCCTTTGCTCTGCTTTCTTTTCCCCAGGTATTTCTTCACTCTGTTCCTAGTGCTGTTTCCATTTTTAATGCACACTTGTTTAACCATGTTTTTGCAGGGATCAGTACCTCTAATGGTTTTTTGTGCCATCTGATGTGGCTTGTGACAGAAAGCTCTTGACTGACTGATGAATGATACTAATGTCATGTTGCTTCACTGATATGGAGGAGTGGTTTCAGGTAGAAATAGTGGAACTCATTCATCCATTTATTTCTCCTGAAATCCAGCACCATCTCTGAGCTGAAGAGAATTAAAAATGCCATGCTTGTTAATAGCTGGCAGTAGATGTAGGTGCTGCTGTGAAATGCTGTGTCAGTTCTGCTCTCCTGTCCAAACAGGCACAGAAAAAATAGAGAAGGTTCCAAATAAGAAGCCCTGCTCTGAAGATGGAGCTACTTAACCTGCTCATTTTAGAAAAAGTGTGAGTGAAAAAGACTTGAAGTATTTTCAGAAGAGGAGGAAGTTTAAGCTGCATGGCTTATGGTACCTTCTATTTAAAGGCAATGGAATTGAAACAAATTTCCCATTAAAAAGATTAATATTGAAACAGTAGCATTTACAGCTCAGATATCATTACAGTTGCATGTCATAAGCAGAAGATGAGCACTGATACTTTATACACAAACTCTAAGAGAAGTTTTTGAATAGAAGGTAGAGAAACAAGCTTGAACACTTTAAATAAAATCTAATTAATATAAAATCTCTTCATCTCCAAGTACCCAGGAGCAGAGATAGGTAAAATATGCTTCTGTATTTGAATGGAAAAAAGAAATGTGTCTTATTGGAAATTAGTTTTGTTCATATGGAGAGACTCTAATTTTTATATTTTATGTATTCTGATCCTTCACCAGATCTTTCAACCATTTTCTGCTACTGACTGCTATTCATATGGGGGTTGGTCAGGTGCCTTAGAACCAAACTGTTGCTCTTCTGATCTCTTTCTTCATCTCCAAGTAGATGATTCCACTTAGGGGAGGTCTCAGGCTGTATTTTGCATACACATATATATATATATTCACAGAGGAGTTGGGTTCTTGCTTTTCTGAAATACACTTGCTGTAAAAACAAGGAAAATAATTCCTTGAAAAACAAGATGATGAATTGTATGACCAAGGGAATATGAATAGAAAAGCAAATAAATGTTTAACTGATCCCTAATAGTTTATATCTATAGTCCTCTGATGCTGCCAAGATTTCTTATATTTGATCAGGCAGTTTAGAAAATGAAAGAAGAAAAATCCTTCATTATGTAGCATGAAGATAGAAGAATAGAAAGGTTGTTCACTATTTTTTTTTAGGCTAGAATGTACCTACTGAGGTTAAGAGTATGTTTTTTTGAAAGAAATAAATGTTTAAATCTTGGAAACTGATTGTCCTATGTGTGAGGATTCTGGATTAAAATTTTATATCTAGTTATAGCAGATTAAATGATCACAAAAATACTTTTATATTTTAATATAAGTGGTTTTTTTGAAAATGAATGTAGGGAAGCATCCAGCTGAAGCCAGATGGCCTCACCCACCCATTCCTGTGGGCACCCGAGGAATGGCTTGGTGGCAATACTCAATAGTGTGTAAGGTTTTGCCTCTTCACATTGCTGTGTTTCTTGATACCCTTGTGTTTAATTCTCATTTCCCCTTTTCTCTGAAGAAGTTTGGACTTCAGAAGAAAGGTGGTGAATCTGCACACTGTGAGTGTAACTTCCTGCCTGGGGGCAGAGGGTGCCAAAGGAACAATGCTGACTCCACACAAACCCCAGCAGCTTTTGTTCCTCGCCACTTTTAAAATGTCAGGCTGTGCCTTGCCGCATGGCAGACCCTGGAGCACATCTTCACAGTCCTCTGGTTTTCTTCCCCACTTTGTGGGCTGTGATGCAATCTGCTCAGACAAACACACAAACACTGAGGTGAAGCTGGCATTAGTATGTTTACTCTTTTTCAGCCTCTCTCAACAAATTATCAATACCAGTCCCGCACCAGCCACCGATCTTTGTTCAGAACAGAACCAGCTTCTTTTTCTCTGTTGTAATTGTCCTTGTTGCCCCCTGGTAGATTTGGATATTCTGAGATGTTTTTACAGCAGAACCACAGGACACATGTGTCTTGCTCCTGAACAAGGAAGGAAGGGAAGTCGGAAAACTGAGGTTGCATGTTCAAGCACTCTGGTGTTGGGGAGTACCAGAATGCTTGGCTCCAGACTCAGTGCAGCCATCCTTACATATGGATCATAACTGCCTGAGCAATTGGACTCTGCTGCTTTGTGGAGCAGCCCTTGTTTCTTCCACTTTCCTCAGGTTTCAGGCTCCCTTCTTTGCACGCCTTTGCTCCAGCTGTGTCTGCTGGCCCTGAGGTCCCACCGTCCTCCCTCACTGTTGTGTTTCTACTCTAATTCCCCGCACACATTTTCAGACCCAGTGGGTTGTTCATCTGAGTCAGAGTAATAGAAGCAAAATCCCATATCTTCGTGTGGATGTCCAGGGTTTTCACTACCCACAACAGCAGCAATTTTGCTGCAGATGCAATATTGGGAGAGGTATCCCACACCAGCCTCTCCTGGAGGTACAGGAAATGAAATTTTTCAAAGTCCATGTGCAAAAACTTATGTAAAGCTTCCCCTAGAGTCCCTTTTCTCCTCCTGTGCTCTAAGTTTTTGAGCTCTTTAAACAGTCATGGGGAAAGCTTAATCAAAGTAAACATCAGAATTTTGTCAGAACGCCTGTAGGATGTACCCTTTATGGGGTGCAAACTTTGACAGATGAAAAATGAGGCAGTATTCCTCATCAGTTCAATTTTGCTCACTAGCAATAATTGAAAATCCAATATTTTTCACTTACAGTTTCTCTTCTTCCTAGAACTGTGTTTTCATTCCCAAGTTTCTTCAGCTGTTGCTGTCAGTTGGGTAATTACTCCTGCATATAATCACAAATGGAGCAAAAGAAAGAATAGGTGTCTCCTGAAGAACACAGCTCTGACTTTCTACAGCTTTTTTTCTTTTCTGTGGAATTTCAGGCATGGAAAATTCTGGTTCTCACTGACTCCAAGGTCATAGTTACTTGATTTGTTTGATGTCCCAGCAGATTTTTCACAATACTGCACTGTACTCTGGCTTTTTTCATCATGTATCGATACAGACAAACCTTACTCTTCTATTTTACTTCTTTCATTTATTTATGCAAATGAGACAGTAATCTCACCTTTTGGTAAAAATAATGATTCTGAGTTATAAGGTATGTCTTAAAAAATCCACACTAAATTGTTACCTGTTAGATCTTATATTTCCATGGCAAACTTTTATACAATAGAAAAACTAGCTTAGAAAGCAAAGTTTACTCATTAATGTATTATTTCAAAATTACTCATGTGACATGACACAGTTCCTTATTTGAAGCTCAGAACTTCCCTGTATCTGTTGGGTCTTAAAAAGGGTTTGTTAATCCACTTCAGTGCAGTGGGGTTTTCTTACAAGGCAGTGATTTGGTCTTTAGGATCAATACGAAGTGAGGGGAAGAAAGGAGTGAAATATTTGCCATGTCTCTCTACTTGCCCCTGATTTTTCTTCTCTCCATTAGTACATCTCTTCAAATGTCTGGTAAGTCTTTGTCCTCTGCTGAATGTGGAGGTTTTCAAGTTCTTTAACATGTGTTCTAGTTATCTCCCTTAGTGGGCAGTAAATTTAGATCTAGTCACAGCATACAATTTGCAAATGTTTTGTTCAGCTCTGAAGTTTGGTGGTAGCTCAATAGGCATTCTCTTTCCTTAACCCAGGTTTCAACATGGTATATGAGTGAATGGAATATGCCAACAGATGTGGCTGTAACCTTGGCAGTGCTGATCCTTGAGAAAGCTGGATGCAGACAAAAGCTTATTCCATTTTACTCCATCAGAGGCTAGAAGAGCTCACACAGAGCAGTGAACTCAGCATGCACAGAGCTACTGGCTGATGTGTGCTTTGAGTTTCTTGGCAGCTCATATAGACCATAGCATACTGATCAGTGCATATTGTAAACTCGTTTCCAAGCTGAGAGCTTTAGGAAGGACCTTAAAATCCCTCATCCATTAGATTTCACACCCTTCTCCTGCTGAAAGGAAAAAAATGATGCCATGTCTTTTCCATGGCAAGTTTCCAGCTGGAGAATCCTGCAAGGCCAGTATTATTGCTTGAATGGCAGCAGGGACCAGCCCGTGCCCCAATGATCTGATCCACCACAGGACAATATCTTCTGTGCATGCTTTTGGGTGAGACCAAGCCAGCTCTGACCCATCCTCTGCTAATCATCCCAAGAACCCATCCCAGGGAAAATATTATCTGGCTTGATCTGGTCTATAGCCTTTCAGAACAGCAGTGCCAAGGCTGTTCAACCACTCCCTGGCAGCTTTGGCATGGGAGGGTTATGAAGGCCCAGTTAAGTATTCTGGCCTCGGTAAGAAACCTTGGGTAAACCCAATGGCACTGCTGAGGGAGTTGGGTGATGCTGCCTGACACCTAGAAGGGAGAGAAGGGATGCAAGCTGAGCTGCAAGAGGAATGAAGATTTGGAGCAGGCTTTTGTTGAAGCTGATGTTAAGAAACAAAAACCTGGTGTGCAGTGTCTCACACTTCTACTTACAAATGTAGTTATTAATAGCACTTCGGATATTGGCTTAGTTTAACTGTGCTCAGAAGTGATGATACTGCAAGTTGTGGTTTCCCTCCTGAGAAACCTACAAATAAAACTCTGTGAAGAAATTACTCTTTGCACAGCTGCTAAATATTTCCAAGATAATTAACAAAACATTAAAAATGCACCACATTCTTGGGGAGCTGAAAACCACAACGTTGTTCTGGGCCAAATATAAAAATTATTTAATTTTGAGTATGTGAATGACTTTTAATAGCTCTAAAGCAAAAAAAGTCTTTTACTTGTAGAATTAAAGCCCCTTTAAACATGATTTGGTGGAACTTTGAAGAAATGATGAAATGCAATGTAACGACGGTCATTTTTGACATGTATTTTGAGACCACTGTGATCTCAGGAAGAATATAAAGAAGAGCAATTTCTCTTGAAAGAGCTGTATTTTCAGCTTTTGTGTTTTGTTTTTTTTTTTTATTTTAAGAATATTTTCATAAATATCCTTCATACCAATGATTAACCTCCCTTGATTTCTTTCTATATGAACTATATATACTCTTTGTTGTTGTTGCTGTTTTGGTTGGGGTTTTTTTGGTTTTGTTTTGGTTGGTTGGGGTTTTTTTTGTTTTGTTTTGGTTTTGGTTGGTTGGTTTTTTGGTTTTGTTTTGGTTAGTTTTTTGTTTTGTTTGGTTTTGGTTTTGGTTGGTTGTTTTTTGGTTTTGTTTTGGTTAGTTTTTTTTGTTTTGTATTGTTTTGGTTTTGGTTGGTTGGTTTTTTGGTTTTGTTTTGGTGGTTGTTTTTTGGTTTGGGGTTTTTTTTTGGGTAGCAGACTGTCACATAGCAGCTGACTTTATCTCCAAAGAAACCTCTCCTCAAACGTTCGCATTATCATTTTCTTTTACAGGTGGGGGAATATTTTCAATCTATAACGAAGATAACAAGCTCTGTGCCCAAGCTCAGAACTCCAGCTCAGTGATAACTGCCGCCTGTGATGAGCATGATGAGTTTCAGAAGTTCAGGTGGGTCTCTCCCACACAGCTGCTGAGCGTGGCACTCAGGCTGTGCCTGGGAGCGCTCGGCAGGGATGACGAGGCTGCCATCGCATTGGAACCCTGCAACAGGACAAATGAGCTCCAGTGGTGGGAATGTAGGAATGAGACGCTTGCAACCCACGGCAAGGATTTATTTCTCAACTATGGCAAGGGGAAGGGGAAGAAAGTCAGGCTGTCCAAAGCATCCAGCAAAGGGAGCAGGTGGAAAATCCGTGGAAGTGCTGACAGCGTGTGCTCTCAGCGTTATGAGGGTGAGTACTGAAATTCCATCTTTATTTCTTGGTAACTTGGCTGCTCTCACCTACAAAACATTCCACAGCGTGCTTGACAGGCAGCAACCATTTTCTTAGAGTGACAGCAGAGGAGCTAATTATAAATAGGCTGTAGAAATGAAAGGTGGATATACGTGTATACTTTTCAGCATATAGCTGTATACATTTCTGCATAACTTGTAAAGTGCAGTTCTTTCAAATGATGGAATAAAATGACAAAGGCCCATGATATAAACATGAGGAAGAATGGGAATTATGTTTGTGCAACAACTGCAAAAGGAAATCTGTGACTGTTTTAAAATATATCTTATCAACTTTTAGAAGAATGATTGTGTTATATATAGGTTTTATTATTGCTTTTATTTGGTTTGACCACTAATAATGTGAAGAAGTGAATTTCTAGATTAGATGGACAGAATCCACCATTATTTACCTAGTGTTTCCCAGGCCTAATAAAAACAAAAAGTAGAAAAAAGCAAAAGGAAAAATTGTGCATAATGGTTTAGGATTCATTGTTTTATCAGCCTGGAAAAGAACCCTTAGAGAGTAAAACCTCCTTTTCCTGCAATTTTATAGCTCTTGGGCTATATAGAGGGGGCATTCAGGATCAAGTAATCTCCTTTCTGTTGTGACATTCGTATGTTGGGACTTTAACAACAGAATGAATTTTTGTTGTAGACTGCAGCTGTTGGACAGGAATGAAGTTTAGCATAATTTTGTACAGACAGCAGCAAATTAGACTGGAGAGTGGTGTAAGGGTCACTTCCCAGCAGAGTCCTTGCAAATTTAAGATATAACTTTCTCTCATGAAGACTAATAAAAATATTTTGATACCTCCTTTCCAAGCTTTTTTTCCAACCACGTAGGGGAAAAAATAGAGAATGTATACATTATCTAAGGACAGAAGTATGCATGTCACGGGAGAAGCTGAGTCACAGGGACCTCTGACACAGTAGTCCAGAAAGCAATGGCATGACAAAGTTAAACAGAAATTAATTTGAGGCCCAATTAGGTGTTTGAGAGTCTTAGTTCTGAATATTTTGCCATAGTCATACCTGATTGATGCAAGAGCCTTTTAGAGGTTTGGGGTAACAGGGTACTGCTGTGCTGTCCCCTGCATGACTCAGCTTTGTCCATGGAAAACCAGGAGCGTCACTGTGGTGAGCATCTGATGCCAGCTGACTGTTGAGCATTGATCTCTGCTTTTCTCCATAGATATCTACACACTGGGAGGAAATGCCTTTGGTGCACCCTGTGTGTTCCCTTTTAAGCACCAGGGGAAATGGTATGCTGAATGCATCCCTCGGAGGGATGATCCACACTCCCTCTGGTGTGCAACATCTTCAGATTTTGATAAAGACCAGCTGTTTGGAAACTGCCCACTAAAAGGTAATTTATCTATAAAAGGCTCAGGAAAGCAAAAGTGTCATCTGCTGTCATGGTCAAAATGTTCTTGGGATGTGGAAGTGGAATTCAGCCAGTGAGCCGAATTGTGGCTCGCCTGGTTCACTGGTGAGCCATGCCACAAGGAAATGCTCTTCACCCTCAGTGCCCTACAGTGTCCCCAGGACTCGTACCCACAGGGACTGTTCTGAGGGTGGTGACTGGGACTGATGGATAGAGGAAGAAACCCTTAGGACTGGGTTTAAAGACAAAAGGGAGTGCAGTGGATGAGGAAGGTGTTGTGTTTATAGGATGCAGGAGAGAACAGGAGGGCTATAGAGAAGAGAAGGCTGCAGTGACCTTCACCTGCCTTCAGCACTCCAGTGCTTCCACACACAAATTCCCTGCCCCTTCATCCCCAGTTCACATGTGATTGTGTGGACATGGTAATTTCTGTTACATTGGGCGGTCTGGAAGAGCATAAGAGGGATCTGAAAGTAAGAAATGGGTGTGGAGACCAAAACTCTTATATGGTGAAGAGAGAAATACTTGTAGAGGTAGAATATATCAGTGAGTGTTTTAATGTGGACTGAAATATGACAGAAGTAGATGAGTTACATAAATAAAAAGGAATATTGTCAATGTAGAAAAATTAGGTTTGTAAGGATAAATAATTCCTTAAGTGATTGGAATATTTTTAAAACTGAATGGACAAAGTATATTTATGTGAGGCAAAAGGTAGGTAAAAATTATCAGATCACACAGTTATATAGTTTTAGTCTTCAGCAAGGATTTTATTTTTCTGGGTTAATAAACATGATTATCTTGTCAAATTGCTGGTGCCATCTCTTATAGACACCACCCACAATAACTTCTGGAAAATGAATCCTGTGACAGAAACACGCTATCAGATAAACTCAGAGTCACTTTTGACATGGCACCAAGCAAGAAAAAGCTGCCAGCAGCAGGATGCAGAATTATTAAGAATCACAGACCTTCGTGAAGAAATGTATTTATTAGGTAAAAATACCCTAAAATATATGCATAAAAACATAATGCACTGTTTAAAATGTAAGTCAGATCCAAGGTTTTAACATGGATACTTATATTTATCTCATAAAAATAGGTTGCAGTGACCTATAACTCTTATAATATTTGTCTCTTTCTCACAAAAACCCGTATTAAAATAATGGAAATAATCTAAGTTATATTAAAAAAAATATGCCTCATGCTTTAAAGTATTTCCAGTTTTATTGAATAGCTTGATAAAATCAGAGGCATTTAATAATCTGACTGTTTTGGCAATTCAGGGCTCACTAGTGACTTGGGCATCAATGCAAAGCTCTGGATTGGTCTCTACAATGCACTTGACAGTGGCTGGAAGTGGACTGGGGGAAGTCCCTTCAGATATCTCAACTGGGCTCCAGGTAAGTGCACTTTTCTTAAATGATGATCAACATCTGGGCCAAAATTTCCTACCCTTCTCTCTCTTCCTCTCCCCTTCCCATCACTGTGATGCTCCCTTGTCACACATCTTGGGATTTATCATTCAAAGAATAATACTCCAGTGGCTCTGCAGCTACAAAGAATGGCTCTTGCACATTCCCTCCCAAGAAGAGGCGAGAGGTTTCACTGTTAGCAGAAGGATTCTGTTTCTCTTTTTCAAAGGCAATCCCTCTGTGGAACCTGGAAAAATTTGTGGGACCTTCCAAGGTAGGAATGGCAAATGGGAAAACCAGCTGTGTGATCGGAAACTGGGATATATCTGCCAAAAGAGAAACACCTCCTTGGATTCTTTCCCCATCACCTCAGGTACACAGGTCAAATCTAAGGCTAATTTTACAGTCATAGAAATATTGTGAGGATGTCATGTATGAAAAGGCAACATATTTTCAAAACAAAAGGTTTATGCTTGTTGACCTGGATCAAATATTAAGACTTTAATTTTCTGGCTCATTTTAAAGATGATGTCTAAATGTTGTTCATCATTTGGAAAAGAGCCCAGAGTACCAAAGAGGGCAGGATTAGGTGTTTAGCCATGTTATCCAGACCATGAAATACTGATAAATATCCCCTCTAAACCTATGTCCTGCTAAAAGATGTGACCCAGAGTTCATTCTCCCCGGCTCTCTGTGACGCTTTTTGTTCTATTCTGAAAGCAAAAAATCAGATGATGAATCTGGAACCTTTCCCCTGTTGAGTTCCCTTTTTACCTGAGGCAGACTAGGTCTTAGCTACATGAAGAAATAGGCAACTACAAGGTGCTTAACTGGGAATTCCCAGCATGCAACTAACCTCACAGTACCTCTCTCCCCTAATATATATGAGTATACAAGAGGATACAGCTCAGGGGATGCATGGCACCTGCATATCCTGTACTTTCTGGCTGCATCCAGGCAGTTCACTTGGAAAGGTTTCTGACCCTGCTAACCTTCAAACCACGTCTGGGTGTTGCTTAGAGGAATGCAATTTGGTCCAAACCATGTCCAGGGAGCATCAGACAAAGCAGTGGACCACACACCAGTTCTGGACACACATCCTCCCCTCTTCAGTTTGCTCTGTAGGTGCAGAGCATGGGAACTTTCCAAGCCATGGAAAGAATGGGCTGGCCATACTGAATTCGCTGGAATTTCTGGTATAACATATCTGTTACAATGTGGTTGTGTCTGGACTCTGATATATGGTTTGGGCTGTATAGGAGCTCCAACTGGCTCCTGAGCACCTGGTGTTTCCAGAGGAAAAAAAAAAATATAAAAAGCTACAAAACTCACCAAGACAGAGTCTCTGAGCAGGAAAAGAGGCCCCTTTCTGTAAAACTGGCTGTACCCAGAGCCTCACTGAGAGGGATTTAATGTGGAATTGTGCCCTGTACATTTGCATGCCAAATTACTCAGTATGTACTTAATCATGTAAAATAGTTTTTTGGGAGCTTCAAGCACAAATAGGAGGGAAAAATTTGTTTTTTAATCTTTGCACCTTCAGACTTTGGCTTCTCTCCTCTTCCAGTATGTGCTCCAATATTTCAAATTCATAATCAGCACAGGTAATTTTCTTTTTAATGTAAATAAAACACTGGATAGAACGTCTCATTAATGACTTTTTTTTTAGGCGATTCAAAGCATTTTAAATGCCCCAAGGAATGGGTGCCCTATGCAGGTCATTGCTACAGAATTTATAGATCACCAAAAATATGGAAAGAAGCCCAGTCTTCCTGTAGAAAAGAAGATGGAGAGCTGGCAAGCATTCATAATATTGAGGAGTACAGTTTTACAGTGTCACAGCTCGGGTACAGTGAGTATTCCTGAAGATCACTTTTTTTTTTTTTAAAAAAAATCTGGAATGATACCATTGCTATTATTCATTTAATCATTGTAACCATGGTCTTATTTTTTTTTTTTTAAGTTCTTCAGTTAAAAGTGGGTGTGAGATGTAATTATTCCATTAAAAGATATATCCATACCTACAATTAACTTTGTGTTCCCAGAGCCAGATGATGAGCTCTGGATTGGTCTAAATGACTTCAGGGTTCAAATGTACTTTGAATGGAGTGATGGCACACCTGTGACTTACACCAAATGGCACCATGGGGAGCCAACCCACACTTGGAATAGGGCAGACTGCATCCTTATGAAGGGACAGGTAAAAATCCCTTCTCCCTCTCATACTTTCTTTTGTCCTTTTGCCTTGCCTCTTGAAATGAAAAAAAAATTGATTTAAAAAAAAAGGAATGCTGATTTAAAAAATGGTACAAATATTTATGAACTTGGTTTAATTTAGGATGTCTTAGTGTGCAGGGATGCTTGAGACCAGGTCTAGGAAGCTGTGTGATGCACCAGAAGCAGTGCACTGCATGAAGACTTGGTCTTCTCTGAGACAGTTCCTATCTGAAATTGGTTAAAATCACTCATCATCCACATGGAACATGACGATCATAGAAGAATACATTCTTGGAGCATGGAATTTCTCATGTTTTCTCTAAAAACACTGAAATATATGGGTTTTAGAGTTACCTTGGAGGCACAACACCAGATTTTATTTTGTTTTCTACTCATTATTAAAAAAAACCTGTGATATTGTGGAAAAACACTTACACAAGACATTTTTTCACATTTTATGTTTGGTTTATCCAGCATTTCCTTGCCATAGTCATCTGGTTATATGAACATAATAGATGCTATGCTGGTGAGAAAAGAGAGGAACATAATGTTTCTTTCCTGCTCTCATCACTCCCTGAATCATTAATAGATACAGCCCTCATTCTCACACTCCTGAGGAAATGTGGCCCTCATTGTGTGTATTTGGGAGTTTTGGAGAAAAAAAACAAGGCAAGGAAGAGAGCTGAAAGTCTCAGCCATAGGAAGACAGAAGGGTTCCTTCTGAGGATGGATATTCTTGTTGGATCTAAATTGTCTTTGGCTTTCACTTCTTTTTGTTTCTTCTTACAATGCTTAGGATGGATCCTGGGCTGACAGTGCTTGTGAAATGAAATTTGGCTACATCTGTAAAAGGAAACCCTTGGCTGAAGAACCAGGGGAAGCTGAAGTCACTTACCCAGGCTGCCAGAAAGTAAGTGTAAAACAAAAGCAGTGAAAGGTGATCATGTATTACTTTCACTCCCGTGATAATAACTATGTCAGATGTAAATTATTTTGACTGTTCTTGGTGGAGCCTACAAAACTGTTAATTTCATATGTATTGATACTTCTTAGACTGATAGGGAAACTTTTGTTTTATTTAACTGAAATGTAGATGGACTTTTTTTTTTTTTAATTCCCTTACAAGTGTATTTCACTCAGATCTCTCCTACTGTAGAACTGGTCACTGCACCCATAAAAGCCACTCAGCAGAGCAATCTTCTCAGGGTGTAACACATGTGTCAAGGGCTGGATGCAGTTCTGTCAATCTGCCACAGGAATCAGGAATATTTGAGCTGATTGTTTTGCAGACTGTAAACTCTTGCAACAGCTACTTATGCAATGAGTAGGCAGAGCAAGCTTTACACAGAGCTGCAAAGTGGTTGTGGCTGTGGCTGCCAGCCCCAGGGCATAACCAGGACTCACTGTTTGCATAGACCCCTGTACCAAGGGACAAGGCACAGAGTTATGGTCACAAAAGCTGTGTTTGATTATCCTCGTGGTTCCTTTCATGGCCTTTGAGATCAGTTTTGACTCGGGCTGTGGTACTGGTGTGGCTTTTGGAAGTGCACAAAGCTGTGCAATCTGACAGCCTCTCTGCACATCTCTGCTTCTACACTGACAGGGCTGGATGAAACATGGTTTTTACTGTTACTCCTTGGTGCAGTTCCCAGCAACATTTCCAGAAGCAAAAAAAGTTTGTGAAGAAAACAAAGGTTATCTGGCTACTGTAAGAGACAGGTATGGAAACATAATTCTTGTCCTCTAACGTGTGTGACCAAGATGGAAGTGTTAAACAGAAGTTTCTTATTTAACAGTATTTCATAGTGTCTATCTAGTGTGACACCACTTGTTCCCTGGAAAATTTAAGGTAGAGCTGATGAAGTTTTGCATAATACAGCAGGGGCTTTTGGGTCATCAATACAAACATTCAGGATATTGCTACTGCAGACATACACTGTTGTTGCATCTGGGAATTAAAAAACTGGGTCACCTGCCCAGAGCTTGTTGTAAACAGATGGTTTTAAATTTTTTTTGAACTAAAAATAAACAGATAAACATGGAACTATTTATTTCACTTGAATTAAAGCTTCTCAGCCTTTTTTTTTTTTTTGNCCTCTTTACTTCAGTCAGATCTGGAATAATCTTAGAATAAAAGCAGATTTTTTTCCCCCACAGTAACAACATTTAAAGACCTAGACCTTATCATAAAGCTCAGTAAAACATTGTAGCTCTTATTTATACAGAATGAGAAACATATGCACATTAACTTAAGTATTGTTTGGCTTGTGTTCATTGTGCAGTGTAAAAGGTGAATAGAATAATCCTAAATTCTGGACATAATTTACATTAGCAAAATGTAAGGGAAAATTATTTTGTATGATAATTAGAACTATAGAAGTAAGATAATTACCCTTGTTTAATTTCATACATACTGACAAATCACCTTAACTTTACCAGATTTGCTACAATGAACTGTTTGAAGTAATGAACAAATTCTGATAAAAACATGATACAAGTTTGGTGCTTACTCTTCACAGATATGAACAAGCTTTTCTGACCTCCATAATTGGATTCAAACCAGAAAAATACTTCTGGATTGGTCTTTCAGATGTGGAAGAACAGGGGACGTTCAAGTGGGCAAGTGGAGATCCCGTCACCTTCACTCACTGGAATGTGGGAATGCCTGGTAAGTGCCATGGGGGCCATTGAACTCCTGCTCTGGGAATGACAAAATGAGGGTTTGAAAGCTAAAAAGTGGTTTAGAAACTCTTCAGGCATAAAGCAGCAGAAAGGTAATGCTACTTTCTGTTCGTGCTAAAGGGCTAGATCAGGGATTGTGGTAACTCCTTCTAGAAGATCACTTGGGACTGCACGTGTCTGTTAGTATCATTAGGTTTTTGTTGCTTGATGGGTATTTTAAAGTAATTCCTAGCATAATGTAAAGGGAACTTACATTTAAAAAGATTTATAAATTATGTAATAGGAATGTATATGAGCTATTGTGAGCTACTGGTATCCAAACACAGCAGGAACAGGTTACTCTTAAATAAGCAGCAGATATTTTAGGAAGATGTAGTCATCAATAAGATTTAACAACTTTATGTTTTATGAAGGAGAGGAGTCAGGCTGTGTGGCCATGGCAACAGGAAGTTCAGCTGGACTATGGGATATTTTGAACTGTGAAGAAACAAACACATTTCTCTGCAAGCAGCTGGTGGAAGGAGTCACGCCCCCTCCTCTTCCTCCAACAACATCCCCTCTCCTGTTTTGCCCAGAGGGATGGCAGTCTATTGCTCAGAGCAGCTTCTGCTTCAAAGTAGGTGCTTCATTTTCGAATGCAAATGTTTGCCATTTACATAAGAATATATTTGGTTCAGGAATGGAAGGTGGATTTTACTTTGTCTACTTGAGAGTCTATGGTAACCTGTCTCCAGCCATCCCCAAGTGGTATGGCTGGGAAATGCTGGAAAAAGCTGTATGTGTATGGAACTGAGGTTTGGAGCCACAGGAACTCTGACATGATAGGAAAAGCAATAATGAAATTTGACAGGCAACCACAGGCTGAATGGTTGAACAATTAAATAGTGAGCAAAAGAACAAGACCAAAAGATCAGAACAAATATAGAAGCCCATATTTGTGTTTCTAAATATCTGTAATACCCAACACACTATTTTACTACTCACTTTCTACAGATATTCCAGGGAGGAAGGGAAAAAATGCAAACGTGGTTTGAAGCAAGAGAGTTTTGCAGAACTATTGGAGGAGATCTTGCTTGTATCCACAGTGAAGAGGAACAAAACCTGATAGCTAGACTGTGAGTATCTGAAAAGTCCACCATTTAAATATGAGAAGAAAAAAAAATTAAAAATTGCCTTTCTGGAAGACATAAAGGATTTCTGGTGATCAATTTCCACTTTACAAAGATGGTGTAAAGAGTGGCAGAAAAAAATGGGTTAGAAGAGGTGAGCAAAAGGTTTTCTTGACACACCCTCTGGGAAGGTGGTGCCATGCACTAAAGTTGCCTCAACATTAACAAAATTGAGATAAGTATCATCAAAATTGGTTTTAACTGAAGTTAATTCAAAGATCTTTCTACCTCACTTGTAGCTGATCAGAACACAAAATACTCTTGATTAAAAGAATATTTTGTGCTCATTTCCTACATTATGTAAGGGGGAAAATTGGAAGACTAAGAAAAGCCTGATTTATTGATGTGCTTGTATAAATGTTTCAATCAAGTCCATGAGTGCAGGCACGTCTGAGTTTAAATGCCTAAGTTACTTAGTGGAACCAAGACCTTTAAATACCTTTTCATTTAACTCAGTTTTTGTGGACTTATGGCATTTATGATCATTCCCATAAAGTTCTGTGTCTCACTGCTTCCTGGCATGTGTAGTGCTGGGCTGTTTTCCCCACATGACAATTGAATGATTACTTTATATTATTGTCTCAAATTATACCTGAAGTATCAAGTGTGCTATCAATAATGTAATGCTATACATTCTCCCTCTCTGTTTCATGCTGTGTCTGATTCTCTCTATTTGTAATCATTCAGAGATAGAGGTTATATTCACTATTCTTACTGGATGGGTTTAAGTGCCTTGGACTCAGATGCTGGATTTACATGGAGTGATGGCTCACCAGTGAGTAAATAATTTGTTATTCCAGCTTTTTTGACTCTTTTTTTTTATATTTGTCTTGCCATACAGCTCTCATAACTCCTATATAAAATCCAAGTGGCCTGAAGTTTTTAGTTCCTGATTCCTCTGTAGGAATTATTCTTAAATCTTTGGACAATTCATAGTTATACATAAAAATACAACATTTACAGTAATAAAAGGTGATGGAGTCTAACTCGTGATTTAAGCAAGTCTGATTGTGCTAAACTCTATATTCCCATTTGTCATTTTCTGCAAGAAATAATTTTGTACATCTGCACCAGCTCAGCTTTGCTGCCCTTATTGTCTTAAGCAGATCTGCCAGGCCCAAGGCCATATGGCAGCACCAATGGATCGCCTTGGATTGGAACATCTGAGCAGGGTAAAAAACCCAGAAATCAGAGAACATATTTCCTTTTAGAGCTCGACAGGAGAACATCAGCTCTCCTAGTAATGAACAGGGCAAGAACTTCCTGGTTTACTAACATGGCTTATAAAAACATGGATGAATTATCATTCTATTCAAGTGTCATGCACTCCTCCTCTAAAGGTCTGGCATTAAAGAACAAGATGGACCATGAAATCAAATGAAGTACATTTTTCTTTTACAGAATGATACAAGAAAATAGTTTTCTTTTAAAAGGAAAATAGTAACAAAGTTGTGTTTCCACTACAGGTCAATTTTGAAAAGTGGTCACATGGAGAACCAAACAATTATGACGGGAATGAAAAATGTGGCGTGTTTACTGGCTATCTCAATATGAACTGGAATGATTTATTTTGTGAACACATGCTGGACTTTGTTTGTCAAATTAAAAAGGGTAAGATAACTTTCTGCCTTTAGCAACTTCCCAGCTTGCAAGAACATCCTTCCCAGGTCAGATCACACTATCTGCATGCATTAGAGACAGCTGTGCCATTAATCACAACGAAACAGTTTATGCTATAATTTCAGTAAAGGCAGCTGAAAATTATTAACTAATCCATGAAATACACAGGCAGGTTTGGAAAGCATATGCAGGGGAAGAGAAACACAACAGCCTAAAGCTGGGCATTGTTTATGTAAGCTTGACTTATGATGAGCTCTAACATGATGTTTGCTGAATGTAGCACTTTTTTTTCAGATAATCATTCTGTGTCAAAAATAAACACATACTGAGTAACCCTTAAGATTATTACTTGGAATTAAAATGATTATTACTGTGCGAATATAGTTGAGAGAGAGCTGAGAAATGTAATATACTCAAATATTGATTTATATTGCAGGAACCTCACTGAAACCAGAGCCTAATTCCACATTCAGTAAGTCTTGTGCTTCTAATGGAAAAAAAATTAATTAACATGTAATGAAGTTAATTTCTATTATGGGCTAACAATGTTTTAATTTGCAGATTATGAATATGTTATTGGTGAAGATGGCTGGATAATGTATAAGCACAAGGAATACTACTTCAGCAAAGAAGCAATGTCTATGGAAAGAGCCAGAGGGTTTTGCAAGAAGAATGGTGGTGACCTTGTTGTCATTGAGAGTGAAACTGAAAAAAATTTTCTTTGGAAATACGTAAGAAATATGTTTGCTTGAAAAATGCATTTTGTTGTCGACTGAGGCACATTTTTTTCAGCTGGTTTATGAAATATTAGAAAGTGGTCCCTATCATAAAAAAAAAAACCAAACCACCAAACAAACCTCTGTTCCACCTTTCATCCTTTCATTGGCTTATCTACTTAGAAACCTTATTATAATAATTATTTTAATAACTTGATATACGTAGACAAATTCTCAGCTTCCTTTCAGGAATGCTCTCATGGTGTAGCTCTCAAAGACTCTGCTCTGTTTAGCTGAAAGCTGCAATTACTAATTATGCTTTTTTCTAACTCATTCTTTTCACAGAATTTAATAAAAGCTCTTTGTCAAAACAGATCTCATATTTGCAGCAAAAGGTTTAAGCTAGAGTATTTTCTTATAGGAAGAGAATGGTCTGATGATTATATACTGTTTTGGAAATAGTTTCCTACTATTAAAATCAAACTTTATTACATTCTTTCTTCCACATGACTAAGTACAAAACCCCATGATTTACTGGCAGCCTTCCAGCAAATTCCCATTATGTTTTCTTAAAACTCTCAAAAATATTGTTATAAGCCTGCTTAAGAGGTAATTCTTGCCTTCTTAAACAGGTTTTTTTTCTCCATTTCTTTTTCAGATAATTTGCCTTTTTTGCCTTTTTTCCCCCCCAGTCATAAACTGAAAATTGGAGGAAAATTTTGCAGTTTGGGCGCATAATTCCAGCAACTCCCTGCACATTATATACTGTGCAATTGTGCAACAGAAACTACAGCATTTTTTGAACTTTTTTTTGAATTTATTTGAAATCTGTTTTATTACAGCTAAGTAAATTTGTTCATTTGTTTTAGATTTTCTATAAAGACTGGGGGAACAACTTCTATATTGGCTTAAGTGTGAGCCTTGACAGAACATTCCAGTAAGTAAAAACAAATTAATTTTCTCACTCATAATGTATTCACATGTGGCATGACTGGCTCCAGGAGATAGTTGAAATTCAATCCCTGACACAATCTATAGACAGGTTTATGTCCTCACATAAAGTTTTAAAATGGGATTCTGCTCCTCAGCAAAGCACTTTTCCCATCATATTTTCATGATCTATTTCTACCTCTTTTTGTTCTTTACCCTGCTTTT
>VYXD01002689.1:1628-21716 GCA_013397195.1 Hylia prasina
ATGTTCTTTCTTTTTTATATTTGGGCTGATCTGGAGTGCTTGCTAAGACATCAAAGTGGAGCTCTGATAATGAGCTGTAAATCACACACAGATTGTCTGAGGCGGGAGCGAGCTGAGATAGGCCAGGTCCTGTTCCACAGTGCAGCGTTCTCACGGCCTCAGCTGCTGCCGTCGGGTTTGGTTTCCCTCGGACGCCGAAAATCCGCACTTCTCTGCTCTGAGGTTTGGTCCCTGGGTTTCAAAAGACAAGTCCCGCCTAGGCTGGCTGGTCTATTGACCATATCAGCCATGTCCTCTAGTGCTGCTGAACACACTCATTGACAGATCTGCCCTTGTGCAGGAGTGGTTTTTTGAGCTTTGAAGTATTACTGCGTTATTTTCCGTAACTGATGGGGAAGGGGTAATCTATTTTATATGCAACATTTGCCAGATGTTTGCTGAAGCAAATCTAGTTGCTTGTCTTTCCACCTTGCTCGATGATGCAACAACAGAGGTGAGCTATTTGCATCTAATCAATGTAGGCTGGCTTATAAATACTATTTTGTGTACCTTCTGTAGGTTGCAAAAGTAAAAGATCCAGGTAAGGTCACGATGTATCCTTGTATACATACAGTTTTAAACCCCTTGTCCTTCCTATGTTGTATAATTGTATAAACATGTATTAAATGAAGCTCTTCTGAAATGCAGTTAGCTCCAGAGTGAGCTCATTTTTACAGCCTTCCTTTTGTTTGGGTGGTTTTTGTTTTTTCTTAGGCTGACGGGGTGGTAGCAGTAGGACAAAAAGACATGAGGAGGACTCGCAACCTTTTCACTGTTGTGGCAGGGTTGGATTTGCAGGAAAATGAAATGCGTGTCTATTATCACTTCTGAAAGGCTAAAGGGAGATGAACTCTGAATTCTCCCTCTCTAATAGAAGCAGCAAAGGAATGGGGCTGATCAGTAACTCTAAACACAAAGCAGGGCCGTCTTCATTAAGATGAAGATACCGCTTCCAGCAGTTTGCTCCACTTTGAGTAGGAAAACTAATCCATTATTAATCTGGATTCACCACTGATGCAAAGCTTGTACCTGAAACTAAGCAATTTTTTGAGAAATTGTAATAGGTTACTGTGATCCTTGCATCAACCTTTTGTATTTGGGACTTGGGGCATGTTTGAGGGACCATCTTTCTGCCACCAAACCTGAATGTCACTCTGCTGCTCTACTCTCAGAGTAGAGCACGTTGGGTTTGTGAAGAATCAGTGCTGTGGGGTTTTGTGAGTTACATGGTTCATGCAATGTGACCAAGTCTGGTGAATTTAAATAAATTCTTACTGTAAGGAATATGTCTCTGTGCTCATTGCCTTTGGTTTGATCAGTACTACTAGAACAATGCTGATGGTTTAGTGGCACCTTGAGCAGAAGGAGGCTGAGTGTTTCATAGTGTTCACCCTGTAAGTAACGTTACTTGGTCTTAGTGGCAGTTGTTGGCACTCTTGTAAGGAAAATTGGATCAGCTTTGTTGTGATCAGTGACACAGAGCAGGCGATATTCTTTACTGACAAAGACATCGACAGTGCCCCTCAGTGGTAACATGGAATTACCTGATTTGCTTTTCATTGCAGAATGTCCACTTTCAAAAGATGATAGCCTGGTAGTTGCAAATGCAGGGTTGTTATAAAATACGGCATTTCCAAAGGAAAACTTTGCCATACAAGAATACATTAAACTGTGTGTGAGATAACAGAGTAAAAGCAGAAAACTGGAAAGAGTGCATTTTAGAAAAATGATGTCGTTTACACTGCATGTATTATACACACTGCTAATCTGAACAGAACTGAAAACACTTTTTCCTTGCTGTTGTAGAACAAGAACAGAGATAAAACAAAAATGAATGCTCAAAAGGTGCAGAAAAATCAGTGTGGTAAGATAACTAAAATAATTTGTCATTATAAACTGCATCAATTTTACAAAGTTTTAGCAGACTGTGATTGACCTGTCATGGGGTTGTGAGCAGTTGGGAAAATGTGCTTTTTCCTAGTTGCCAAATTTTGAGTACTGTATTGGATATGCAAAGGGTAAATCCAATAACAAACCTACACGTAGTGAAGGATGCCACCACAAAGTCACCTTTTTTTAAAAAAAATTGCTAATATTTATCCACATTTTAATTGTATTTTAACTTCTTTAAGAACCCCCAAAGCTTGTAAGGGTTTACAGCAAACAATACCTTCTTTCACGATTAGAAATAATTATCAAATAAGTCTTTTAACTATACCCCAAAGACTAAGAAACAGATTTTCCAAGTCTGTTTACCCACTCAGGGCTGTGTGTAGGTGCCCAGAGAATATTTTGTGTTATGTCTCTAAGCACCTGATTGAGGGCTTTGCTGCTGTGGTGCATGATTTATGTCTCCTGTAACTCAGTACCACAGAGCAGCCCTGTGCTCTTTGACTCTTTCCTTACTATTCCAGAGATTTTCAACTGTATTTGCACTCTGAATATTTTAATGGCTGTGTATTATTATTTACACTTAATGCACCTTGCAATTGTGAATTTAATATTTAGTAGTTTACATCATACTTACTAACAGTTAGTAGTAATTAAAGGTGAGAAATATTAAAAGGAGACTGTTACTCTACAGAGGAAATCATGCTCAAATAACAAACTGTGGACAGAAATATTTCTGGGTTTGTTGCTTTTGGGTGAATAGAAGTGATGTAGCTCCATTTTGGCTCACTTTTCCTCCGTTTTTAAAAGACATGTACATACTACATTTTAGACAGGTTTATTCTAATGCTGACTAGAGTAATATATAGAAAATATAACAATTTTAATGAAGTTTTTGTGTTTGCTCCTAGATATGAAAACAGATCTGAACTTACTGCTTGAATGCCTTAAATACCAGATGGACTGCCCTCTGTCTCAGAAAGAGGCTTTGATCACTATCTATTCCATTTGCCAACAAAACAGTAAGAAAGTCTGTTCCTTAGAAACAATGCAGTCATTGATGTTAAGAAACTGGTGGGCACTGCAAAAATATTGTCTAAAGGATGTAAGGTTTGAGGTGTTGGAAAACCTTAGAAGCCTTTCATTTTGCAGAGAAACAAAAGCCAAAGTTTCTGTTCTTTTTTCCACTTGTAGGTGAAGCAAGCGAATACTTCCGAGAAATCGGTGGTTTGATGTTCATAAATGACCTTGCCAAGTCGAGTGTGCATTGCATCGTAAAGGAAGCAGCTTTATTTACATTGGGGATTATTATAGAGAGTAATGGTAATCAAAATAATATTTTTTCTATTTCTGAGTGTGTTATGGCCCCCTGTCATTACTTGTGCTTGTGCTTTGTCTCAGTTTTCTTTTGGTCCTGCAAAATGAGACTACAAGATTGTCAGTCAGAGCAAAGGGCAATGAAGGTGCCCAGTTGCACTGTCCATCCCCAGATTTGATCAATGCCTTGTTGATTTGTGCACACAGGGTGTCTTTAAGTTACCAGACACCTGTACTGCCCCTCTCCCTCAGCAGCAAAATGACTCCTAGATTGTCCCAAAGCTTGCCAGGGTCCTGGTTGGTGTAGAACTCATTGCAGGGGGAAGCCCTCAGTCACTTCCTAGTCCTTCCTTTTCTCCACTCCCCACATACTGGCCACAACTGAGACTTAATAATTTAGGATTATGAGTGGCTTGCTTTAGGACTTAATGGTTTCTACTTTCTGTTTTCAGTGTATTGTCAACAGACTTTGTGTACTTCTGCATTGTTTGAAGACCTCATTTTATTTTTAATTAAAAAGGATTCTGGTGTGAACTTGAAAAGAATGTCTGTTTATGTCATCTTAGTACTGGTTTCAAATAATAGTAAGTTGGGGTTTTTTTCCTGTGTTACAGCAACACTATTTTTCTATTTGCCTATCTGCAGTACAAAATTTGGAACATAAGTAATGTTTTGGTGAAGTTAATTTATTTAAAGATGAATGTTTGCATGTAACTGAACCTGAATTGTCTAAGTAGGTCATTGTGCACTGGAATTTCCTTGAACAGCAAAACATGGTTTAGTTCTAAAAATATAGTTTGCAAATGCAAAACCCATGGTTTCTGAGAGTTTATGGAAAGAGAGAGACACAGAAAGGTTATTTACCAGTATGTTGAGATGATTTTGTATTTACTAATGGGGAGGATATGTGCTTAGGAAAGGGAATGTATGTATGTAAATTAAACTTGATATTAAGATTTTGTCTGCAATTGCATTTGTCTCTGGAGTCTTGTGTGTGTTCTCTTTCAGAAGATGGGCAAACCTATGTCAGAGACACAGGCTGCATGAGCCTGCTGCTGCAGTTATTCAGGTAAACAGGCTTGCAATTCAAATAGACAAATAACAGACTGGTTAGCAGCCACGTTTCCTTGACCATCTGGGACTTGTTTGCATTGTCCTGAACAGAACAACTCTCTGCACCTCTGAGAAGAGTCTGTCAGATGAAAACACTGATCCCTGCTATCAGCTCTGGTCCTCAGTGTGCAGCACTCTCTGTGCCTGTGTGAACAACCCCCAGAATGGTACGTGTTGCTCTGAAAATTGTAAAAGAAGTTTAAAGATATTCTCCAAATTGGTAAAACTTTGGTTTCATTTTTACTGTTCAGCTGCAATTTCATTTCATTGCATTTTGATTTGGGGTAATTTGTTTTTATTTTTCCAGAAGATAATCAAAACATTTGCTGTTCAGTTTTTCCCTGTGCCAAAGAGTGGCTCGAGAGTTGCACAAAGCCTGAGATAGTTCGTCCCATTTGTTCATTTCTTGGTCTCACAGTTGCAAATAACTGTAAGTGCAGCTCAAGCTTTACACAGTTTTGCATTCCATAAAAGTACGTTTAATTAGAGAGTAAAATGTCTTTTTCTTTCTTATCAATCCATACAAAGTTATTTGCTGTTCTTACAACTTCTACTCTGACAACTGTATTCCACTGTCTTTACTTACACTACACTGTGCTCAAGTCCACAAATAGCCACAAACTGATCACATTTTGCAAGGTCAGTAAAACTATTTGGAAGCTGGTTTGATTAAAAGTATTTCTAAATAAAAGTCATTATTGCATGACCGAAAACAATGACTTAGGTGGAACTCAGGCATGACGTTTGCCATTTGTGTGCACATATTAGGGTCATATTTTCCTGTGACTAATTTATATGCAGTTGCTACATTTCTTGAGATTAATATAAATCCAACTTCTGTTATATAAAAAGTGTAATGACTAACACCTGCACAGAAAAGCTGTGATGGACTTACTTGGCGAAATGCTAAGATAATTTGCAAACTGTTGCTTAAATCACATTTTTTTCTTTTTTTCACTAAGCGTATGTGCAGAAATATTTTGTTTCTATTGGAGGATTGGATACATTAGCCAGAGTTCTCCTTGAGCTTATGCATGATTCCTGTTTGAGTCACTCCAGCCTGAAACTTGCAGTGGTAGTAACAAAGGCACTGGATGCCTGCATTGCTAATAACTGTGAGTGAAAAGACTTTTTTATCTATGGTAATTTTAAAATGCAATTTTTAAGACTTGCAAAGTCTTGTGCTGGTGGAAAAATTATATAAATGGATGGTTTAAGGCAGTTAAGTTATATACATCCCAGTGGATGTTGCAGTGCTTTTTAAAATTCAAAGGCATAACTGGGGAGTGATTCAGTTTATGTGAGGTGGATTACTGTCCCACTGTTGCTAAAATAAATACAGTGAAATTTAAACCCTAATGAAAATTAAAAATAAGATGCTACAGCTAGACGTGGGTAAGCAAATCTGAGCTCTGGGCCTGGATTTGGCCAGTCAGTTTGGATCCTGGAATTAGGCCTATGCCTGAATAATAAATTGTGTACCTTTAGACAGCTTTAGTAATTCAGAAGTGGAGCTGAAAAAATGTGATGTTTCTGCACAGCACACCTCTGTTCTGGTTTGCTGCTGAGTACTGCTCTCCTAATGAGGTCCTGTGTATTCCATCAGAAGGTTTGGAGAAACCTGTGATCCTGATGAGCCTGTGCTGTTGGCCATGGTTGGTGTATCTCACACTTCTGCCATCAGAGGTTCAAGTGGAAGTTCACAAAAGTTTAAAAGCTAAACCTGCTCTAGTTGTGAGTGTAGTTTCAGATCAGTTGGTGTGTGACAGGACTAGGCCTCAGCATGGATGGACTAGCAGGAAGGGCTTGCACCCTGCTCTTTTTATGGCAGAGACTCTGTATGTCAAAGCTTATTCGACTCTCTCTGGCCATGCTGGGGCTGATAAAGGACGGGCAGAAACTCAGCAGGGATCTCCAAAACTTGCACCGTGCAAAGCCCTTGTTCATGAGATCTTCTGCCTCATGTCCCTGGAGCACAGGTTGGGAGGACAGGCAGGGCTGGATTTGGGAGCAGCACAGGAGGGATGAGGTAATCTGAACTGTTAAAGGCAGAGCAGGGCAGGGCTGAGCAGGCCCAAGGCTTTGAGAGGTCTGTAGAGTTTCCTCAAAACCCACATTTGATACTTGGATAATTCCTGTACACTCATTATCTAGTTTATTTTCCTTCCAATTATTTTAACAAACAGCTGCCATGGGTGTTGTCTTGGCAAAGTATCACACTGTGTCAGAGCTGCTGAAGCTGCTGTCCAATGAGACACTGAGCACAGGAGAAAAAATGAGTATTATTCTAACAATTGGACACTGTACTGAAGTTTGTGGTAAGATTTGCTTTTTCTTTTTTCTGTCTGTCAGCTTCTCCTAAATTCTCGTACACTGACTCCTCCAGTGGTGTCACTTCATCAAGACTGGAACACGGGGGAGAGTTCTATGAAATAATATGATGTCAATATTTGGGAAAAAAGTTTTCTATAATGTTCCATCTTTAAATTTTAAAGCTTGTTGGCAGGAAGTGTCTTTAGTAGCTTTGAAAAATAGACTAATATGCAGGAATTCAAAGCTGGGCTTCAGGATCACAGGGAGTAATTAACCCAAACCTGAAAAGTGCTACAATCCAGACATAGCAAATGAGTTGTCTTGAGCTCTCTTCCCGTGGTCCTTGGCATATACAGCTTCAGTCCACTGCTTACAAGGCCAGTAATATTGGTAAAAGCCATGTAAGAGCTTTGGTTTTCAAGACACATGATCAGTAGGTAGCCCTGAAAAAGCCCCTCAGGGCTTGCCCAAGCATATCTGGTAAAAATACAGCACTTCAGTTGGTATTTTGTGGTAGTGCAAGTAAATAGAAAGGGCAGTTCATTTGTACTACTGTTTTTTCTCATGGATGTTTAGATAAACAAGAAAAAGGGCTTATGTTCAAAAATTCTGGTTGGTTTTCATCCTCTGAGTGCCAATAACCTGTTCAATAATTAGCTCATTAGGTCATAAATTTATTTTAACAGACATTTTTTCATGAAGAATTATTGAAACAAGACTTAATGGAAAATGTCTTTTGAATAGAAAAGTGGTTAAACCAACAGGAAAAAGGTTTCTCTTAAAATATCAACTGTCAAAATAAAAATGTTTAAATTTTAATTCCTTTTTTTATTAAGTTTAAAAAAAGAAGCATTTTTAGCAAGTTATCAGTTGTATGAATACATATGTGAATGAGATCACAATAAAAATTTAGCCAATTACATGATAAATGAGGAGGAATAGATTGGCTAGACCAGGATTAAACTACTAATTTTATTTTGCTAATTATAAACGTTGAGATTTTGATATTTCTGTATCCCAGGCCTCACAGAAGTGTAGCTTATCTACTCCAAGAGCAGGTAATGGAAGAAAAGAAAAACAGGAGTCATTATTTGAATGTTTTAGGCCACAAGTAAATGAGCTTGGAACTGCATCCTATAATTTGTCTCAGTCATCCTTCAGTTTTCTTAGAGAAATATGAGTTCTGGTCAAATCATCCTGTGTGATGTAAAGCTCTCCTGCTGTCACTGCAGCAGGCTCAGGTCTATAATGAAAATCTCTTTTTTTACAGAACTTACAGAAAGTTGCCAGTATTGGCTCCTAAAATTACTGTAAGGTTAAGGTGTGTGGGGATGAAACCAACCTATTTTCCTTTACCATGCCCTGTTCTAGAAGAAAACCAGTGTGAACTACTTCAGAACAATGGTCTGCCACTTATGATTCAGGTATTGACAGAATCTCAGGATGAAGAACTCATCAAAGCTGCTACTTTTGTGCTGCAGAACTGCAAACAGATGAGTAAGCTTGCTGATATTGCTTTAAAAATGACTGATTATTTCCATCTGTGTTCTGCTGATTCCCTAAGTGATTTTAACTGTAGCAGCTTTGTAATTCTGTGTACTCCAAGATAGGTTTGTTTTCTGCACAGAAAGTTGCTTATTTGTCATCAAGAACTGACTTAGGCAGAAAAAAGAGAAATAAAAAATTAGTGTTGTAATAATGCATTTAAAAAACCTCTTCATGTAGGGCCAGTTCTTAAAGCTTTCCCATCTATAAATTCTGTGGAAAGCATGAACACTGTAATTTAACAACCAGTGGATACTGTCTTCCTGGGCATGTACCACCAGAGAGAGAGAATAAACCAGGAGATAATCAAGCCTGAAATCACTGTGACTACATTAATTTCTAATATCAAGAAATCTTGATTTTTTTTTTTTGAAGTAGGATGTATTTTTATGTCCCCTGTTTCAGTTTTTTATTAATTATCTGTACAATATCACCCGTGAAACAGAGAGACCTTATCCTCTAATCTCTAGAGCGTGGAGGGTGTGTAATTGCTAATTAGGAAAAAGCAAACCTGTATCTACATTTTTGTGCTGCAAGCACAACTGAGAGTTTTGTGTAAGATTGAGGGGCTGTGGGGATTTGTAGTGTCCATTAATATGGAACTGTTTTTTAAAAAAGCAGAGACTCATACTGGTAAAGAACCCAGAGTTAAGTCAATGAAAAAGTCATTTTTTTACAGCATCATTTTGCAAACAGTTTATAGTAACTGTAATTGCAAGCTCACCTCTTGTAACTGCAGCTTATATTTCAAGTGTGTTAACATTTATGTATAAATTTAAGTTTTATAAAAATTGTTATTTTGCATTAAATTATTGGGGATGATCCTTAGCATACTAAAATATAATAAATACTTTTAAAATGTTAATTGATAAAATTTTAAATATGAATGTTTTATATTTTATAAAGCTGAACAGTTGTCTCTGAAATTACATGATAACTCTTTAAATGTGAACAATTCAGAAGAACTGGATGTGCAAGTCAGGAAAAGATGTCTACAAGACTACTGGAAGAAAGCAAAAGAAATTTTACACAGAATAAACTCCATTGAAAAAGAGCATGATGAGGTTGGCCTATTTACCAAAACAGGATAAAACTAATCGCATCTTTCCAGAGTTTAAAGAGAAAGAAAAAGTAAATCCTTAAGATAATTTCAATGCGAACAAAAAAACCCAGGAAAAACGTTGGATTTGTGTGAAACTACAACCTGCAACTTTTATCATTATTATAGATCAGACAGGTGTACAGACAAGGAGGCATCTGTATTGTATGAAGTATTCTAGCTTATTGTAAGCCCAGATTTTCTATGAGATAGAAAAAGAAGCTGAATTTAGTTTTAACTGCTGGGTGTTCTAACCTATAATTTTAATGTTTGCACGCATGAAATGCTCAGGGTTCTACAGCTGTGGTAGGAGAGATGATAAAGGAGAATGTGAACGTAAGCTGAGATAAAGTTGTTTCATATTTTCCTTGTGCTTTAAAGCTGCTAAGTATCTGTGGGTTTGGAACAGCAAATTTATGAGTTCTTTAGATGGCTCTTAAGTTCTAGCAGTGCCTTGCATTAGTAGCAAATTCCTTGCTTCAGCCTGAAATTAGCACTTAGTAAGTACCCCCTCAACACCTTCAGTGGCACTGCTGTCTTGTTGGCTCTCAGCTGAGTCAGGGGGTTTTCTGAAGCTTCTCTGGAACCTGCTTTACCCTCAGAGTTAGACTATCTAGTTAATCCTGTTACTGGATTTATTTAACATTTTTATAGAGCTTACATAGTCACTAACCAATATTTTTCAATACAGGAAAGAGTGCAAGGAGAAATATTTGTAGACGAATCTTCAGTAGCCGATTCTGAAGCATTAAAATCCCATGAAGTGAATCCTGCTGATCCAAAGAAGTGCACAGAAAAAACACATAAAGGTGTCTGTTGTCCACAGTTGACCTCAAAGTTGAATAATGGGGTTCTTGCTCCATCTGTAACGTCTGCTCCACAAAAAAATGAAACAGTGAACACTGTGGATGCAGCTTCTACCAGACAGACTGAACAGAGGAACACTCTGTGTTCAGCTACTGAGCTGCAAACAGACAGTGTACCTCCAAGTCACAGGATAAATGGAAAAACTGCTTGTGGAAATAATCTGTCTGGTCTTCAAGCAGGGTAAGAATCTTACACCTAAGCAGAAATACTAAGCTGCTTTTCATTAGTCGTTCCAAATTGGCAGGTTTTAAAATTATCTGTTACTAACTGTGGGGGTTTTTTCTAGTGGAAAGACATAGCCCTTTGGTAGCCCACTAGAGATTGTTTTTGAGATCATTGATCAAAGATCACAGTCATTGCAGGAACAAAGCTGCTGATCTCTGAGTGCTGGTGTTTACAGAGAGCCTCTTTCAGGGCATGTTTGAGTGCCTTCAACACAGTGCTGAAAATCATCCATGGCTTTTGCCCCAAAGTTCTCACTGATACAGCACATCAAGATTTAACCCTCTGGTTTGGACAAAACCACAGTGGTTTCTGTTACGTGCCCTTATTAGGGAAACAACAGGTAGAGACCTGCTTGGAAAAATGCTGAAATTGGAGTGTCTGCAAAGTAGGGGAGAAAGTTTCTGCACCTCTGCTATTCTCTCCTCATGTTCCAGTGCTCCCCTGTGTGGAAAGAGAAAGGAACAGCCCTGTTTGGTCATTCCCTGTTCTCTTGTTTGTTGCTCTCACACAAATGCTATTTTTCCTGTTTTGCTGCTTGTGTTTATGCTTCCTATTGACAAACCCAAAGTTATTTATAGCTAACTTGCAAAGATAAATACAGATTCAATTCTCTTGAGTTTGTATCTGGAATATCCCTCAAGACAGTCAGTGGAAAGGTATGAGCCAAACTACATTTTGGGTGGGTTTTATGTTTTGTTTGGGGCTTTTTGAGTTTCACATTTTTATTGTGCTTTTTTTATGTGTCTGGCTGCACCTTGCTCTGTGCAGTTTCCTGGTATTATATTGTTACTTTGCAACTACACCAGAAATCACCAAGAGCCTGGATATTTTCCATGGTACATTCAGGTCAATTTTGCTTTGCTGCTGGTTAGCATAATTTGACAGCTTCTTTGGTTGCTCTGGGCTCTGATGCACAAAACTGTTAAAATATCAATTTTTTAAAAAAAATCTCTTTTTGAATATGTGTTTATGTGAACACAGGGGTTACTGGAAGGTAACCATGGATCAGGCTCCTTGCTCCTGCAGCTTTCAGAGGGAGTCAGGGACACAAAAACCTTGATCATGGTATCATAGCAGTGTGTTGTTTGCATAGAAGTTCATTAGTGTAAGAAAAGAGGAAAAGTAATTACCTTTTAGAGCATTTGCTGCAAATGGTGAAGGCTACAGTATTCTGAAGACTTTGTGAGAGCTTTATGTGCACTTGGTGATCTTCATGTGAACATGAATTACAAATTACTCTGGAAACCAGTGACAGCTCTGCACTCCGTGCTGAACAGACTGCAAGGAATTCCAATCAGATCTCTGGGAAGCAGGTTTTAACATGCACTGATTACATGCTGGGTGCCATAAGTCCAGTAACTTGGGATAATTAGAGTAATTCTTGTAGAGTTTTCTCTTTTATATACTTCATAAGTTTTTTTGTTGTACCCTTGGAATGTGTGTATTAATTTGCAGGTAAATGTATGGGGTTTTTTATTGTTTGGTTTTAATTTGCTCACATTTTGATCTTCCCAGTGAACAGTTATTTAAACAACCAGCAGAGACTATTAGAAATATGAAACAGACGTGCACATCAGGTACAAATAGCTACTACACATATTCGTTTCTGAGCTGATTTTGTTCTTAATGAGATTTTAATTAGTTTTGTGTATGTTTATCACTACTTTTTATTGCTCGTTTTGTATCATTAGATGACAGAGGTGCCTTATGTGTAATATCCTTTAACTGGTTTGCATATTGTTGGAATTTTATATTGTACACAATTTTACCAGGACAACAGTTACCTACTTTCCTTCTAATACATATTTTAGCTTTCTTTTTAAAAATTGATTTTAATTATTCAAATGAATGTATCAGAGGTTAAGTTTAGTGTTTAATTTGTACTGACCAGTGCAAGCCACTAATAGAAAATGCAGGTTTAGTCCTGTGCCTGTAAGGCTGGGATAGAACCTGCCTGTGAGAGTGACTTTTGCCTGATGCTGTTCCTACATGGTGAACATGTGTTTAAGAGAAAAGTTTTTCAGATTTGCATTAATCCTAGTCTGATACATTTATTTCACGACTGGGATCTGTTCAATCAAATATTTATTCATTATTTAGTTTCCTGTTAATTTATAAAATTGCTAAGTATTCATTAAATTAGAATTTGCCAGAATGGGAGCTTTACAGGTGACCAGCTGATCTCCAGGTTACACCTGTTTAAACTGGGAATATGTATTATTCCAATATGTCACATTTTCAGCATCTGATTCCAGGAATAAAGTTTATAGGGCTTAATTAAGCAGTGTGGGTTTACAGGGTTAATTTGCTGTGCAAAAATTGAACTAATATCTTTTGGGAGAATGATGAAAAACCACTGAATTGAACATGGTTATTCTGGAATTACAGAAATGTGAATGTGAGACATTTAACATGAGAAATTTAATTTGGATTTTCATTTGGATTTTTCATTTGCTGTTATGTTAATTAAAGTTTAATAATCTACAAATAGAAAATGCAGTTGAATGTCATTATCCTGATGCATGATTGCCATGGAAAAAGGTAGGTTACACTTCTTAGTGACTTTTTTCCTCCCTCATTTAGATCAACATTCATTCTGCTCAGAGAAAGCTGAGAGAGTCAAAAGTGCTTCAGCTACACCATCATCCCATAAAATGGCAGATTTAAGGTGTTTAGGTAAATAGATCTCAGATCTTTCTTTCTTGCCAGAGTACATAAAGAAGCCTTAAAGAGTCAGCAGTGCAGTAACTGGATTGACTCGACAGAAATTGTAACACATCTGTTCTATTGCCTCTTACGTAATAACAACACCTGAGCTGCTCCCTCCCCTCCCTTGTAATAAAGCTGACAAATTGCAGTTTTGGTCCGTGTAATAATGTGACAACAGAACATACAGTAACTTAAAAGGTGGTCCCCTAATTAGAAGAGTCTTTGAGCAGGTGTTTTTCTCCTTTCTCTGCCTGCAGAGACGGAGGAAGAACACATAGCCCTGCTCATTTCCCTCATTTATTCTCCTGCTAATCCTCTTCAGTGATCTGCAGCCCTTCTGTTCTGTCTGCCTCACTGCTGTGAAGTACAGGCAGTTTTGTGTAATCCATGACTACAGCTCTCAGTTACCCCAGGCTCTATTTCCTGAGCCTGCTCCATCAGTAGGTCATGAGAACGCTGCTGCTACTCTGGACTTAGGAGTGGATTTTGTAATCAAGCCAGCGTTTCTTTATTTAAAAACCCCAACAAAACAAAAGCCTGAAGAAAAGCAAGCAACCCCCAAAGCAGCCTATAACCCACCTTTCAACATTATTTTTATCCCAGTTGTCAAACTAAATTCAAGCTGAGCTTTATTGCTGCTTTATCTTAAGGTAGAATGTTACAGATATGGACTTGTGCCCTTCCTGTGACTCCTCACACAAGTTCTCCTTCAGCTGATGTAACATAACCGTGAGAGCATCCAAGGATATCTAAACCATAAATTACCCTAGGTATGTCTTCAAAAATGAACAGCAAGGCTTCCTGTGAGGGAATTCATGCCTAAACTAGACTTACCATTGATTCAGATTAATACAGGTAACTGTTAGAACACAGAGTTTCAAAAAATATATATAGTACCTAATATATGTATTTTGGCTGCTGGATAAATGTGCAAATGGAACTGAGTCCAGTGTCTTCCCATCCCACCACTGTTTGTAGTTCTGTAGAGGATCCATGCCTCACTCAGTACTTCTGCAGTGGAAGTGCAGTCTAACTTAGTCCCATAAAATGTTGAAAAAAAATTTTTTTTAAGAGAGCAAATACAAAGTATTTCAAGAAGGCGCATAAAAATGACATGAGTATGGAAAACCTGAAGTCAAATTGATCCTAGTCAGCAAAATGAAACACTGAACTTTGTGGTGGCTTCTTCAGAAGCTGTGATTGCTACTTCTGCAATATACTGTTTTTCCCAGGTTGCACAGCTGAAGGACTGTCCTTGAACAGTAAAACCTTCACCAGGGTGTTGCGGAGTTGCCTGCACAGGTGTGAGCACCACAGAGTCATCCTGGAGGCTGAAGAAAGATACCGAGGGGAACTCCGCGGGGAACTCTGCAGGGTGGCTGCTGGTAACAACAGCAGATCTGCAACTCACCTGAGTATGGAGTTACTTCAGTACTTGGAACCATTGATTTAAATTACATTTAAAATTCTGAACTTTTTATTTGCTTCTGATTGTCTTGCTGTTTTAAACTCACTCGGGAAGTTTGATTTACAATTATTTGTACTAAGTGAGATCAGAACTGGCCACTTCTGTTTGAAAGGATCTTGTGTGTTTCTTGCCATGGTGACAGATGCTCACTAAATGCTTTGATAAGACTCTCATGTTTGCCAGAAATAGTCAAGTCCTAAGAGAAAGGAATGTATTAAGTTGATGTGAGTCAATGTATGACATCAAACCAAAGTAATTTCATTCAACGTTACACACTTACGGGTCTAGGATACTTTGAAATCTTAATGAATTAAGTAGAAGCATATCCTATATTTTTCTGGTTTAAAGGAGGAATTCTGAAAATTAAACAGTTACTACTTACTGGCATTTGTACAGGTGTTCATCTTATATTTTCCAGAAATGCTGCTGGCCCCAGTGAAGAAAGACAGGCTGCATAAAGAAATACCAACTTTTAGGAGTGGAAAGGATAGTTTCCAAAGTAAGGGCTTGGTTTGGAAACTGGTGTGAAAAGCCCTTACTGTGTATTAATTCTTTTGCAGAACTTTACCATGGGAGACTGTGGATAGGAAATTATTTTCTTTTTTTTCCCTCTAGATTCTGAGAATAATCTGTAATTTGACCAGAAAATGCATACTCTAATAATGAAATTGTGTAATGCACATTATTTCCCTGAAAAATTATCTGGCACTTGCTGCGTTGATCCTGTTTTGAATCCTGTCAGGCACACCTTCCATGGCATTTGCTATTTCTCAGTTTTGTGGCATAGTTTTCTAAAATGGAGAGGTTTAGTCAGGCTCAGAGCAGAGCTCAGCTGCCTGAACCTGGATTCAGCAGCACTCCTTACGTAGTTCCAGTCATGTTATTCCATTAGACCCATTCCTGTTCCTGCTGGAAGCTCTGCTGAGGACTTGGGGCTTGTGATAAACAGCTACAAGGGGAATCCTTTAGAATGAATTCTTTGAAATGAGAACTGAAATTTGAATTTTGAAATTCCCACCAGAAAGTTATTTTTAGCACTCTTATTTTCAAAAGCCTTGTTTACATGGTTATTTTATTTAATTAATGCCCAGTAAAAGCTATTAGGTTGATTTTAAAATTTGTTTATGTTTTTCCCCTTCAGATTCAGAAATTGATTAATTTGTCTTATGAAAGCTACAAATGCATTTTAAAATGTAAAAAAACTCAACCAAAGCAACTGTATTTCACCTTGAAAGCCCATTACAGCAATATATTATCTTTAGCAAGTCCACATTTCCTGTAAGCTCAAGTAAACTGAATTTTCCAGTCTTTCTTCCGAGACTAGATTAGTAGTATGGCTTAAAAGATCATTCTCTTTTAGATTTTAATTCTTAAAACATAACCTGTGTTTTATGATTCGGTTTTTTTTCTGAGAAAGATGTTTAATATTTTATTGTTTGGGGTTTTATTGTTTATTTTTAAGGCATTCTTTTGACTCCAAAGAGAAAAGATAAATCTAATACTTCAGAGAGAGGTGAACATAGTAGAAATATGAGGTGGACTAGCAACTATAACTTGACACCTGCATGTGAAAAGTGTGAGTATTACCAGCAAATGATTTCTCTGATATGCACAACTGAAAGATCAGTGTTTGCCTTTAGGTCATGGCATTGAGAGAAGCACCTGTCCTTGCTATTGGAGATAAATGGCTATGAATTTAAATAAACTGTTATATTTTCTCTCACAGAAATCCACTGTGATATCAATAATACTTTTATTTGCTTCTGGTTCATCAATAGTTCTTATGTCTTAATGTGGATTAAGAGAAAAAGATCTAAGGAGAATGAGATATTATTAACAAAGTAACGTTTACATATTTAGATTCATTAGAATAAATGCTCCTTTACAGATTTATATTCAGTTTTTCAGTAGATTTTAGTTTAAAGTGACTAAGTGACCTCCTTGTTCACAATTTCATAGCTTTACAAAAAACCCAAGATGCTAACCTGAAGAGACAGAGAGTCAAAGAGATGTGCAGCCAGAAATGTCAGCAATTAAAAGAAGATTGCACACATTCACTTAACGAAGATGAGGTTAGTTATGCAAAGCCTAATCATGCACTGACATAAATGGCCAAACAAAAGCACTAGGAATTTTTTAGCCACCTTTAATAAGAGCCCAGTAGCAAAATGAACATTACTAAAAAAATATTCCTGTGTTGATTCTACTCCAGTCACACTGATTTAGCCCTGAATTGAGTTCAGCATTTTTCAGCTGACATCTTTTCAGCATGATGGATCTGGAGGTGTGATTTTCCTGTATTGATCAAGATTTGCACAGTATTGAAGTAACAGAAACCTAAAGGAATAAACCTGCTAAAGGATAAACTATGTAGGCACAATAGAAAGGAAGATCACAGAAAAATACTGTATTTCAGGAAGCAGTGACAGTGAAGAAACCATGAAGAAGCATTGTTCCCTTGCCAGTGTGACCAGTGTGACCATTATGCCAAATTGCCAGTAATATGGTACTTCCATGTGCAAAATACTATGTACATCTACATAATTCTTAATGACACCAAAATAATTATTTGCAGGGCAATGAAATGTGTTCCCTGGTCAGGAGCATGAGACCTTTGAAGAAGAGAAGAGTCCGAAAAGATTTCACAACTGAAGAAATCAACTTCCTTTTGAAAGGAGTCCAAGAAATGGGCAACCACTGGAATTTGATTTTGTGGTCTTACCCTTTCCAGAAAGGACGGACAAGTGTTGACCTTTCCAAGAAGTACTACAGGTTACAGGTGCAGGTACTCATCACTGAATTTTCTACTGCTGGCAAATGCTGTGAGCCCAGTTTTCATTGTTAGCCCCTGAGCTGACTTGCAGAAATAAAGACAGGCTTTCAGAGTGTGCAGCCTTGGGGTTGTGCCTTGTGTCAGTGCAGTGCCCATGAGAATGCTCCTGAGAATGGTGTCTGGTGTAATTCCATCAGGGCCGCTGCTTGGAGAGGAGAACTAAAGTAGGGAAAGACCAGAAAGCCTTAGAATCTGCCACTGCCACCTGACAGGGTACAAAGAGAATGAGTGTCATTAAGGACTCTGAATTAATCCCTGTGTTTATCAGGAAGTTGCTCTCTTCTCTGCTCAGCCTCTGTTGTGATTCTGGTGTGTAAAAGGCTCTGCAGCAGTTTCCCAGTGGTTACTCCATCCATCCGTCACACAGGGAGCATTGCTCTGTGCTTTGGAGACCATGGGAGCAATTAAGTGACAAGCCTTTGTCTGCTGAAAGCTGGTCTGTAATAGTGCAGTGGTTTGGGGCAACATTTATCTTGATATTTTCACTTTTATCTCCCTTTTACAGATGAAAAAAGCCCACAAAGGACATCAGTAACATCATCTGAGAGTGCTTTGGATTTTGTTGCAGAATGTTCAAGAACAGCCTTTGTAACAGTGAGGTATTGCCAGAATAACTCAAGCCCTTGCAGAATTTAGGTTGGCTTGGACTCCTGTTTATCAGTGACAGCTGACAGAATTGTTACACACTGTAAATTTAATTTACCATAACTTGACCATTTCTTTAAGTAATGCTATCATAGGCAACAGAATCTCTATCAGTAAAGATTACCTTAGTTTGGGACTTAATTTAACCTTGAGCATTTGATTTATGCAACCTTTGAGTTAACTTTTTGTAGCTTGCTCTATACCATTTGTAAGAAAAAGCTATATTGCTGAAATGAATACTTTACATCTGAAACTGCTGTTAATGTTGTTGTGTCTGAATCTGTTTCCTCTTAGTAAGTGAAATGTTAAAAGCAGGTGGAATATTTTGTCATGTATTGAATATGCTGCATGTGCAGAAAAATGTCTCTGACAGAAAACACTGAATGTGTGGCTAAACACTGCTGCACAGAGGAGGCAAATTTTTCATTGCTACAGAAATTCTGTACTCACTGTTGAACTGAGTAGGTACTGATAGAATTTGGCTTGTGCTTATAGTTGGACAGTTTTCTGGTGTATTTTTCATGTAAGTGAGCAGAACCACCGTTTCTGCTAATTACACATTTTTTATAGGAAGCTTTACTGAAAGCCTTGCTAACTTGATTTTTCAGTGATAGCCTTAGTATTTCAGTTATATTTTTTACTTGTTCTGGTAAAGGAATGATGAATCAATAGTTAATTTATGGAAAAGGTTATTGTATTAGCACTAGATTTTCATATGATGTGGCTTAAATGCTTCAAAACAGGCAAGGTAACCAAAATCTGAGAGACTTGCAATAAAGATGATACCAGTGATGTAATAAATACATCTTCCAGTATTTTCAGCTGTTGCAGTTTGGGGGTTTTTATTATTAAAATATTGAAACATCTATAAAAGAGATCTCTGAATGGAGCAGGGTTGAGTATCAGTAGAACTCTTGGCAGAGGTGGTGTCCCCAAGGAGGACACTGGGGTCCCTTACACACTCCAGGTGTTTTTCCAGGGACTCCAGCCTAGCCCAGACAAGCTGTTACTTCATCCTTTGAGTGCATGTGTATTAGTATCGCCATTATCAAGGCCTGAAATATGTCTCAAGTGGCTAAAATATGTAAGGTGTAAATCTTTACTTGACACAAGGTGAGAATGTTGCAATATTACCTCACCTCTTAGGTATAGTTCAGGTTGGAAAGGCCCTGTGGAACGTTTGGTCTCCTCTCTTGGAGCAGGGCTGAGGTGAAAGTTACTCAAGTTGTTCAGTGCCTTCTCATGTTCTTGACTTGACAAGGAAGGAATTCCTGCTGCCTCTTTGGGCAGCCTCTGCTGGTGCTTCACCTCTTCTCAGAAGGCAGGGGCTGGAACCACATCACTGGAACATTCTGGTGGGATCCAAAAGGGAAGCCATGGACCAGGCAGAAACCTGAGGTGTGAATTTGGGCAAGTCAGTCTTTTGCTCTCCTTTGGATTGACTGTACAGTCTTGATCAGTTTAATTTTCGTGCACAAAGGCTTTGAAATCCACACGTAAAAGGCACCATAAAACCAAAATTGCATGAAAATAGTTGATGTCACTTTCAGGCTGGTCGGGCCACCCAGGGCAGTATTTCAGCACTTTGAAAGGCTGGAATGACTGACAGAACACCCAGGAAAGTCTCTAAAAACCCTGATGTGTTCTCTGGGTCTGTTGGTCAAACAGAGGGGTGCTAATGACAGCTTGATCAGTCAGCAACAATTTATAGCGTGTGTTCATCCAGATCTGACCCTGGCACTGCCGGCCACCGGCACCAGGGCTGCACGGGCGGGGGCACGGCAGGGTGGGGACCGGGGCTTCGGGGAGGTGCCAGGGGAGGTGCCAGGGGTGCAGGGAAGTACGGGGGCAGAAGAAGTATCGGAGCAGGTGCCGAAGCTCAGGAGCAGGTACCTGAGCAGGTCCTGGAAGAGGTACCAGAGATGTAAGAGAAGGTACCTGAGGAAGGTGTGAGGCAGGTAGGGAGGTCAGCGGGCGGTACCCGAGCTGGTGCCGCTCCGCGAGCAGCAGGGGGCGCTGGCGGCC
>VYXD01002689.1:21741-113728 GCA_013397195.1 Hylia prasina
TCCCCGCGGGAGGCAGGTGCGCGCGGGGCGGCGGCGGCGGGGCCGGGGGTCAGCGCTGAGGGGCCCGAGGGGGCGTGACGGGAGCCCCGCTGCCGCAGGGACGGGAGAGTGGGGGAGCGGACCCCGGGACCGCGGCTCTGCGGGATATCCGCGGGGCCGGCTCCGGCAAAGGCGATCTCGTTTTTTGGCTTTTATTTCTAAAGAACGCTTAAAAAAAAATACCTATAGTGGCAGAAAAGCGTATATCGAATACAGCAATCGATTGTGATGAGAGTTAGTGGAAAAGTAATGTTCTGCAGCATTGTGGCCTCTTATAAGGGAGGAGAACTTTAAATGTTCCTGCCGGCGGTTTAGAAATCATAAAAGCTCTTCTCTAGAAGGTGGGATGCTTGTGGTGGTTCAGAGTGCGGTTGGCCTTTGGCGGTGACAGCGCTGTTCGCACACAGCCCGCGTGTGCCGGGCTGTGGGTGCGGATGTGCTGAGCTCATGGTGCTGTCACAGCCGGGATAACGCGGCCGCTCTGCTGCTCCCCAGGTCCTCCATCCTCAGCGAAGTCTCTACACGGTCCAGATCTAAATTGCCATCGGGCAAGAATATTCTTGTTTTTGGTAAGTAACACATGCAACCAGTTGGGTGTTGGTTTGTTGCTTTTTTGTTTGTAGAAACAAAGTGCATTTCAAACACGGATTGGAGCGAACTGACACATAGATTCGTTACAACTGGTTATGTAATTTGATCTGTGGTCTTGTCTTTGTCCTTATAGATCTGCTTTCTCTTTGATTTCCACTGTTAGATTTACAGCCTCTTTTAAGTAATAATAGAAAATAAGATAGTTCTTCATTCTTATTGTTCTGGTATAAGCCACTGTATTTGACCGAAGTACTTGAAAGAGAACAGCAAATAAATGTGATTCAGAAGTGTACAAGGATGCTTCTCATTAATTAAGCAAGTTGTGAAAAAATCTTTCCTATGAAGTCAAATGTAATTCTGAAGGTGTCTTTTTTTCCTCTAAAAACTTACTGGCAGGTGATGATGGTTCAGGCAAAACCACACTTATGGCTAAAATACAGGGAGCAGAGCATGGCAAGAAAGGAAGAGGACTGGAATACTTGTATCTGAATATTCATGATGAAGACAGAGATGGTAAGTTCGTTTCAAATGCAGTCTCTTTAATTAAGTAGCTGCCATGCTATTTTAATAATTGTGGTTTGATGAGTGCATTCTGGGCTACGCCCAGTAGCTGGTTCAGCATGGTGCTGGGAGTTTTGGAGCTGTGTCCATTTCTGTGGAGGCAAAGGTTTCACAGTCAATGTTCCTTCTCCCTCCTGCCCCTGTGACAGCCTGACCAGGCAGGGCAGCTCTGGGGATCCCTTCACTGCTAGGGGAGATCCCCTGGCTGAGGTTGACTTTGTAGCAGCTGCAGTGGTGTAGCTGTGGCTACTTTGTGACTAGAGAAAGGGAGGGATACATCCATGAGAATTTCATGCTCAGCCTGGGTTTCTGGGCAAGGCGGTTTGGGGTTTCTCCTAGGGGCTGTGTGTGCAATTTTGGTCAGCTATAACAGATGTTTTGCTTTAGTTGAGTGAGTGATAAACAGAACTTAAACTCAGAATTAGTGTTTCCTTTTGTCAAGTTGGAGCTGGTCTCTTTGGCCCTTTTCTTTTTTTTGCTACTTCCGATTGCTTGTCTGTACTGTATGGAGAGAGATTATGCCAAGGGATCATTTAAAAGCAGGTCTCATGATCAGATTACTTGTATTTTTGGGAAGTTTGGGGTCAGGAAGAGATGAGTGAGTTTGTTATCTTTGCTCCTAAATCTGCCTCTGCTGATCTCTTTTTGGGCAAGCTGCTAGACCTCCTCAGGTTGGTTTGTCTTTAAAAATGGGGAATGTAAGTCTTCCTATTCATGACTTCCTTCAGAGCTCAGAAGAGGGAAGCAGTGGTGGTGGTTCATCCCTGTTCCTGGGAACAAGCAGACCAGGAAGATCCTATAATGGTATTTTGAAGCTGGAGGTGCACTGAAGGCTTGCAGGAGTGATTAAGTGCCATATGTGCCTGGTTGTTATGGAGATTGGGCCTGCACTCACGTGGCAGGAAGCTGCCTTTGGGTACTAAGTTAGGCACAATGAAAGGATGAGTACATTGCCATGTCTTTAGGGGCCTCCTCGCAATTCCTAAAAATCTTTTGGGCTGTAATTTTAAGTGCTGAGCCATTCTTGGCTTCTTCAGGTTCTGGCTGTGAGTGCTTTTCCACCATGCACAATCTGCTTTAGTTCTGCATAAATACTTCAGGGGGGAAAAAGCTCCTATGATTAGGAGGGCTGAGACAGTCTGTGTCATCAGGCTTCTTGCAGCTTCAAAGGAGATGCTATTACAAGCAGAAAAATGTTTGCTGTGCTATTTTTCCTGGTGTTATCTACCAAACTTCAAGTATATCCCTACACTGGAAGTATTTTGGGGCTATTGAGTGGCTGAAAGTGATAAGTATTTGAAGTGATTAGGAAAGGCCTGTCATAAGGACTCAGGCAGCACTAGCAGGAAAAAAAGAGATCTTTTTGACTGGCTACAGGCTCAGCTGGCCAATTCAGGTCTTCATGCATCCTCTAATGGGTGTGTTAGGAGCTAATAATACATGCCTTTTTCCTTTCTGTCTCATTAGTGTCATCCACAAGCAAAATAAATAGCAATGTGGGTCAGGACCTCCCAGCAGGCAGAGGTAACGCTCTTTCTTCTCTAGAGCAGGTTTGGATTTGGTTTTTAAACTCTGTGTGCTTCAGATGAGCGTATGCTCACATACAGATTGGGGAACAAAGCCTTTATAATTGACCCACAGTTCTGGAGGCCATAAAGAAGCTCAGGGTAGGCATTCAGGAGCTCAGGAGCAGATGAGTGGTTCTGTGGGTCTCTGCTTTTTATTAGACTCCAGCCTAGCCAAGAGCAGATCACAAGGATTTCCAGGAGTGTCAGATCAACACTGGTAACTGAAACTCTGCAGTGGAGTGAGATGATCTCAGCTTCTTTTCCAGGCAATAGAAGATTTATTTGCTCTCTTTGTCTTACTCTTCTTCATTTCAGATAAGTTTACTCTGTCCAGAAGACATATTTTCCTCGTAGTGCTGAGTCATTCATTATCTACTTCCCACCTCCCCTTGGAAATCTTAAGGAAAATCTGTGTTGTTTCCTATGCCCTAGTCTCCCCCTTCCTTCAAGGGATGTTTGAACCTGGCTGCTCCTACATCTAAAATAAATCCATCCATTTTTCTGGATTGCTGGATGCAATCTTAGTTTACAGTTACTTTCCTTCTAAAGATCAGCTCATCAATTAAATTGTTCTTTTGAGTTTGTGGGAAGGTTTAACAAATGCCCAGGAAGTATCTCTGCCTTGCAGGCCCCCTTTGGCTCACAGAGGTGCCCAAGGACTGTGTTGTTTCCCCTGTCCCCTGCTGCCTTCTCGGCAGCTGGATGCACATGGTGCTGTGTCCAGGTGTCACTGCTCATTGTGACATGTGGCCTTTGGTCCCCAGGGCTCAGAGTCACTTAGATTCTAAAGCTGCTGCTGAATGTCTGAAAAGTCTCTTTCCTAGGGAAAATACATCTTTTTATTTTAAAGATACATTTTATCACTATCCCAAATACTGCATAGGCCAAGGCACTTGCTCAAGAAGAGGTTTGGAGAGAGCTGAGAAGCAATCCTGGGAGGGAGAGGATTCCCCTAAATCCCCAGCTACATTATCCTTGGAGCGTATGGCTGCTCCTGCATATGGTGTCATCACCATAGTTCATCTGGATGAAAGCATTTATAGCACTGCCTGCAGACTTAGCTTGGAATAATAACTGATCTTGGAGCTCAGGCCCCAGACTCCTCCATTAGTGGAATTTCTCAGGAAGTGCAGTAGGTTTCAATTTTTTGCCTATCTTTATGATGAACAGATGTTTTTTGTCTCTGCTGGTTAGTCTGCTTTTGAGGACAGAGAATCTGAATTCATAGGCAGTGGAGGAGAAGATGTGCATAATTTTCCTAAAGGATCTGTGTTTCCAGAGTAGCTTTCAGAGGCCCTTGCAGGGCTAGGGCAGAGTTACAGTGGGGATGTAGAGCAGAACAGGGAGCCAGACTGCTTGGCGTGCTCTGTGCTGTGTGTGTAAGCTGGAGCCACAAGCATGAAAGGGACATTTCTGAGGAGCCCAGACTGCAGATGCACCTCAGCTGTGCCCAGGGTGCAGGGGTTGCATTCTTATTTGTAACAAAATCAAGCAGTCTTGGGTTTTGCCTCAGGTTTGGACTGGCCTCAGCCATATCATATGCATATTCCAGCTGAACTGGTTGTTCCAGATTGAGCCAAGTCTTGCTGCTGCACTGGTTTCTAATGGAAAAGTTGTCTCTTTATGGTTTTTTTTTGTCAACATCTTCAAAGTGGTTCTCTTGAAAGTTTTCTCCTTTTTTGCTTCTCTTCTTGAGCAAGGGATATGTAATTACCACTGATACCTTTTGAATAGATGCAGATGTAGGTACAGTTCACAGAATCAACTATGTCCAATAAAATTCATCAAAGCTGGAAAATCTTTTTCAGGACTAAAGGGATAATAGAATATTGACAGGATTTAAAGATGTGATTTTAGTAGCTTTTGTAATAGCCTGTAATGAGTAATAAGTAGCCCCCTGCTTTTCCAAGGATCTGCTAATTGTTTTCTCTGTTTTTGTATGTTATGTCATGGCCAGTAAGAAGGGCCCAGTTAACATTTCATGACTTAAGTAGGAGCTTGATGTGGTGCTGACAAAGCTGAATTTACCATCAAGTCCTTGCCAAATTGTGAGCACGCAGTGCTGTACTTTTAAGTGTGTTTTATGTTTTAGCAAAGGTAAATCACAAGACATTCCTCTCTTCTGTTAGAAAGGAGCAAAACCTTTCATTTTCATACAATGTTACATTTTTGTGCTAAAGTACATTTTAATGTGAGTGCAAGACTTCCAAGCTTCCTAGCAGATTGATTTTGAGTGGTAGTTCCAGCTGCATTCTAGTTCCCCCTGTATTCTAGTTCCAGTCTGCATTCCACATGTTAAGGAAAAATTAAATCCTTAAGGGGAGCAAAGGTGCATAGCAAACAAAACAATTTTAACCTTAGATACTGGCTTTAAAACATGACTTACAAGCAGTGAATTTGGATATTAGTAATTTTGTTACTTGCCAAGGTGTGAAAGTCTTTTCTGCAGAGTATTCCCCACAGGAGAATCCATCAGTGCTGAGGATAGCTGTAAACTTGCATAAACTATGGATAGATTTGCATTAGGTTTTCAAAACTTCCATTCATGCTCCAAGGAGACAGTTGTACATACACACAGTCCCTGTCTATTAATAACCTTTAGCTCATAGAAAGCTCACGGGGTTTTTATTTACTGGGAGGCTGGTGCTTTAGGGCATGTACACAGGATGTTTCTAGAATGCAGAGAGTCCTGCACAGATGTTTCATTTACTGTTGTGTAATACCAAACATATATAAATGTGTTCACATTGTGTCCTACCTTGCCCTCTGTTTTTCCAGACTTTTCCTAGACTTCCCCTCTGTCCTCAGAGGTCTCTGGGAGCTTTAGATTCAGACCTCCAGTGCTGTGGGAATCCCTGTGATGCCAGTGATTGGTGTCCTGGAGCAGGACAGGGAGGGGAACAGTGCTGGGTGTGCACAGGTGCATTCTGAGCTCTGCAGGGCTTACCCTCACTGATCACTGGAGAGTGAATCGAGGGATGCAGCTGCACTGAGAGGAGCTGTAAGGCCACAGCATGGCTGTTGGCCTGTTTGTGTGATGGCTGATGTTGGAATGTCTTGGGACAGCCCAACAGAACTTAAAACAAATGCTAGACCTAAACTGCCCACATACATTTCAGACATGAGATGTCTGAAACTGGGCTGCTCAGAAATTTTATCCAAGACCTGGTTGAACAGGTAGGATGGATATATATGTCATCTTTTCTTCTTCCAGATTTCTTAGCCAAGCTTTTGCCTTTTTCTTGAGTCAGGAGGGGTGGATTCCTTCCTAGAATAAAGTTATGATAGCCATAGTAACTGGATTTATTTTGCAAAGCTGAAAGATTCGGGACACAGAAGTACAGTGAGGCAGGGTGATTATGAAACTCAGTAGCTGCTTTGAAAATCTGGGTTCTGCAGTGGCTGGTTTGCAGATCTGTTTGTTTCAGAGGTCACATATCGTGTATGTAGTGCAAGAGAGACTCGCTTTTCCTCTGGATAGCTCTAGTAAAATAGGGAATACTTAGGGAGAGGTACTAGGAAGAGTCTAGAAGATAGAAACAGCAGAGCTGTTTCTCTTCAGCAGGAAGTTCTAAGGATAATGTAATTGTTCTCTTTGCCTCTCTCTCTGTCTCTCCTTGCCTCTCTCTTTCTGAACTGGTTGTTCATGGTACCTGAAACATCATTTCTGGAGGAAACTTCCTTTTTCAGTTCTTATACTCTTGCCAAGAATTCAGTTTTGGGGTAAAATGCCAGCTGTCTGACTCAGCTGATCTCTCTGAATTCTGCCTTATATTCCAATGAAGTATCCAGCCACTATCAAAAGCACTTGTGGGAGAAACACAGAAGCTGCAATTCCAGCTCATTTGTCAGGAGTCTGCAGAAGGAGCCACTGTTAAGTCAGTGTGAGTTAAGAGCAGGTGGCACAACCTTGTTTTAAGGTGGGAGGTTCATCCTGTATTTGCTCCTCCCACTCCTGTGCTAGAAACTTAAGCTGCTTATTGCTGGTATCTTGTTTGTAGCTTATTTCTGCTGGGAGGTGTCTTGAGTGTGTGAAACCAGCTTATGTGTCTGGGAGACACCAGGGCAGCGTTCATCCCCTCTGGGCTGGAGCAGGGCTACTCCTCTGGGCCTGTGCTTACACATCCCCTGTGTTCTGGGTTCAGTGTGCACATTTCTAATGCAGGACTCTTGTGCAGCAATAAAAACTGTCCTGACAGCTGTCCTGAGTAAAAGCTCAAGAACAGAAATTATTTTTTTAAGGAAAAGTGTTCTGAACCCAGAAATGAAAGCATTTCTGACTACTATAGGCTAATATATATTTACACAGGAGCCTGTCTTAAAAACAAGCAGGCAAAGTGTGCTGGTAGCTGGGCCTGCTCCTTCCACTGAACACTCTGATGCTCTCACCTGGTCACTCCCAGCCTGGCAAAGCAAACCTTGACATCTGCTGGGTTCCAACTGTGCCTTTGCCTTTCAGATCACACTCGCTGCAACGTCTGGATCCTGGATGGAGACTTGTACCACAAAGGGCTGCTGAAGTTTGCAGTTTCTGCTGAATCCCTGCAGGACACCATCGTGGTCTTTGTTGCAGATATGTCTAGACCTTGGACTGTTATGGAGTCTTTACAGAAATGGGCCAGCGTCTTGCAAGAACACATTGATAAGATGAAAATTCCTCCAGAAGAGATGAGGAACATGGAGCAGAAGTGTAAGTCTTTGTGCATCCATACATTGCTGCTGTTTTTTTAATTAGCTCTCACAATTTTTGATGTATTTCTTTGGATCATTGTTTTGAGAATGGGTTGGAGAGAAATTACCCTTAAGTTGTGATTGCAACTCTTAATTCAAATAGACTGTGTTAGGCTTTAAAACAACTCTTTTCCAGTTTTGCTGTGCTGACAAAACTGATCTAGATCCTGGACAATAATGAGATTTTGATTTTTAAAAAGGGAAATTTAAAAAAAGATAATTCAATAAAATGACATTCACTTTTTAAAGGACACTGACAAAATTCAGTGATGAAGTGAGCTATCTGCTTTGCTGTGGTATCTCAGCCATTCCCATGCTGTTCTTGTCTTACAGAAGGTCTCTCTGCCCTTGTTTTTCTGGTGGCTCAGGCTGTGAACCTGGTGCAGCTATAATTGTGTCTCACTACAGCCCTTCCTACCCTGTGACTTCAGGAATGTTGTATAAACTAACCTTCTTTCCTGGCATATCCATGGCAGGAAAGAATCTAGCACTGGCAGGCTGTCATTGTTGCAGTATTGGATCCTGCAGCTGTTTCCCAAAGTAGTGTTGAATGTTTCTTGAGATTCTTTTTTCTGTTTTCATAATGAATTACTCCAAAATAAGTTCCTTTAGTGGAGAAGACCTTAGCAACTTCCAGTCCTTTCAGATGAAGTAGATTCATACTGATCCTTTGTGGTTGTTGCTTTTGCTCCAGGCTGGTGGCTCTCTGTGCTGGAGTGTGGAACTCTTGCAGATATGGTCTGGTAGTTTCTTGAGCTGCCTTTGGGGATCAGTGTGATCTGTTTGACCTGTGAGCACTCAGGTCAATTACCAGGTGTATAGCTGATAATCCTTTCTGAATGTTAAATATTATGTTCCCAGGAGCCTTGTGCCCACAGCATACCAGCTGGAGTTTAAACTTAATGATTGAAATCACCCAGGTTTGATCATCAGATTACATTTAAACAAAAAGTAAAATACTAGAGTTTTTAGGGAAAAATGATTGATGGATTTTACGTGTGTCAGAGATTTTTTGGGAATGGGAAATGCAGTTCTAGTATCAACAGCTAACCCAATCTGCATGTTTTTGAGACACAGCAAATGTTATGGCAATCCAAATAAAGGGGGAGTTTGTGCATTTAAATTTTTCTTTTGAAAAGAGAAGCTTTTCTCCCTTCCCTTCAGAGTGCACTCTGTGAAGGAGCTATGGCAAAGCTCGAGTGCCCTGTCTGAGGAACTTAGAAGGCTTTCCAACAGTGCTATCTTAGAGAATTTTAAATTAAAGTATCATACAAACTCCTGGTTTGTTCTGAGCTCTCCTGGAATCCAGGGAAGAGGAGATGGGAGAGGGGCTGAGTTTTCCCCGTGCCTGGCTCCGATGCCATCCCCTGGCTCAGCTGTGGCACACAGGGCCCTGACGTCTTCAAATTTCCATCTCCTGTTCTCAGGCTCTGTGCAGGACCCTCGTGTCACCTGACACATCTCTGGCTTCTTGCAGACTGTCCCTAGGGCCTGCTCTGTGCTCAGAACTTTGGCCACCACGGCTGTAATTCTCTTAGCTGGTGCTAAGGAAAGGCCCATTGTAACTGTGCCAGGGTAATACACTGGGCAGGGCGGAGCACACGTGCCTGGTGAATGCCTTGGGTCTGCTGCCCATCCTAAGCTACACAGCAAAGCTCTCTTTACTGAAATCCTGCTGCCTATGCCCCCTGGGGTAGGCTGCCACTCAGAAAATGAAGTCACTGCAACAACCCAAATATGTAAAAACCAGGATGATAAAGTGCACGAGGGCAGTTGATACATAGAAATGGAGTGCAGAGTGATGGGATGTGCTGAATTTAAACCCCCTGCAGCATGAGACCACTGGATGGATGGATGGATGGATGTGTTTCCTGACTTCACCTGCAGAGTATTCCCTTACTCCTGCTCCTCCATCCCAAGCTGAATGGAACCCTGGGGAAACACTGCCCAGTCCTACCCCACTGGCATCCACTGGAAGTGCTGCAAGGTTGTTCCTTCTCCATTGCCAAGGTCCTAAGAGCTCCCAGAGACGCCTTTGTTAGCTCACCCTTGTCAATGCAGTTGGACTTTGGACTGCTTGTCTCAGATGGCAGAGTTTGGGAGGCCTTTCTGCACCCAGCTCTTGCTCCTGTGTTTGCTGCTTGAGATTCTGACTCTTGGCTTGCCAAGTGAGAAACTTCCCTTTGGAGTTGAAGAGCATCCAGAATGGGCAGCAGGACACCCATGAAAGCAACAGGCTGCCTTTCTGGGGATGTACCCAGAGCATTGTCTGCCTGCACTCACTCCCATCCCTGAGCTGCTCTGGGGGTTCCTCGCTAAGAGCTTGGCTAATGTGAAGTCAGTGGCATAATGCCAACTATGCCCGTTCAATTCAGGCTCAATTGTGATAAATCATTATTAAATAGCATATATTTGAATAATTATTTCAGGGAAGATGTGAATGTTGCCCCCATATTTAAAGTAGCAGAGCAGATAAGGTGGCTGTCAGGAATCAAGAACTGCAGAGAGGAAGTGTACTGGAAAAATAGGAATTGAACCAATGACCTCTGGGGTGTTTGAAGCTGAAGAACTGAAACACAGTAACATGTTTTTGCAAATTGTGTTCTGTCCCATTTAAGCTGAATTAGTTTCAGATTGTCTACCTTTTTGCTTTTTTGGTCTGACATAGACCTGAAAGATTTCTTAAGTTAAAAGACTTTTTAAAAAATAGTTTTTCCAGGTCTCTTTTGTCTAGGAATTATTTTCACAAGACTAAAATTTTTAATGATCAATAAAGATAGGGCACAAAAAAGCTAAAAGTGATTGTGAAACTTTTAAGAGTGTAAATATGGAAATATTGTCTCAGAAAAATATCCTTTATTTTTTTCATTCTGCTGTTCAGGGCCTTTGGGATTTATCCATTAAGTTGTAGCATTTGCCTGCATTTCCACATTGCAGTTAAAGAACACTCCAAGCCTGAGCATATTACTGGTGCTGGAACAACCAAACCTAATAATCTGGGATTGCTGTCTCAGTGGTGCTTTCAGTCAATGCATGTCCTGAGTGATGCAGCAGGTTTTGGTGGGGTTACCTTGCAGTGCCTCCTGTGAACTACAGCAACAGGAACAAACCAGTTTGCTGGAACCTCGCTTTCCTTTGCTGTCTTCAGTGCAAAGAGCCACAAGTTTGGTAGATAAATCAGCACTCTGTAGTGGGGGTGTGATTTTAATGGCACATCATCACCTGGTGAGAAGTTTTTAAACATAATAGGCCATTCTGAGTACTCAGCCGTAGCGATAGGTGGCAGAATATTACAGATTTCCAGAGGAACTCTTGTTTTTCTGGCTTCCTGTTTTATGTGTATCACGTTACGGGTATTTCCTGTTGAAAAACCTTAAACCAAAGTAATTTTCACTATTTCTTAATAAAGAAAAGAGTTATTTTCCATACCATATAGAAGATGATTCCTCAATTAGAACTGTGTGGAGGAGATAATATTCATAGATCACTAGGAAAAAAAAGGAAAAATAGAAGATTTTATGAGCTGTTTGGGCACACAACTTTATATCCATTAAATATGGATACTTTATATCCATTAAAAGCCTGAGAGTGGAGCACAAATCAGACATAGCTGTGGGAGGTAAGAAAAAGCATGAGATTGCTGTGTGTGGAAGAAATGTTTTAACTGCAGTGAGTTGCTTTATTACCTTGTGTGAGTGCAGTTTGTTCATCCGGGCGTCTGACAGTGCGTAGAGTCCAGGTCCACTTGGATTGAACAGGACTAAATTCTGAAGGGAATGGGGGTTGAGTGGAAGCCTGGAGCAGTGTTTAAGAGCCTGTTGCTGGCAGGCACTCACACTTGTTCCTGAGTTCAAGTGGTGTCTGTGTGCTCAGGGTGCTGTAGTCAGAGGTTCTTGCTCTGGCTGGTAACTTCTGTAACTCGGGTGGTTGTTTGTTCAGAGCTGCCCTTTCTGGCCCCAGTGCTGTGTCCCATTGCTCCGTGTCTGGCAGGGATTAATGCCAGGCCAGGTGCATCCCTGGGAATCCACACAGAAGGGTTTTCTCCCTCTGTGTGTGAGGTGTGGCTGTGGTGCTGCTGCTGGGTCCTGCTGACTCCTGGGGAGAGGGGAGGTGGGAGCTGTGGCTCTCTGGGAGTGTGCCCTTCATTCCCATTCAGCAGAAATTCATTAGGATAAAATTCATGAGGATGAAGCCATCAGACTTCTGAAATTTCCACATTGCATTTGCTCTTATTTACATTCCTGAAATTCTTAGAGCATCTTGTGTTTTCTCATGTTGTTGAGTGTTACTTTTTTTGGGAGATGCCTTTTTTCCCCACATTTTTAGGGGTTTATGCTCCCAAATATCTCAGTAAAGAAAAGATTATTTTGCTTTGATATGAGCAAAACCCAGGAAAAGAATTCTGTCTGATTATAGTGCTGTGGTAAATTGAGAGCTGTATTGGCAAATAGTCTTTTCTGTGTGATTAAGTTAGAGAGGCGCATCTCCCACAATGGTTCAGATGAAGATATTGTTCTTTAAACTGCTCTAATACACTTGGCATCAATAGTAAATAGCAATGGGAAAGCTAATAAAGTAAAGAAGTACTTCAAAAAATTCCTTTTCTAGTTAAATGCTTTTGGTGAGAGAATAAACACATGGAATGCGTAGAATACTTGATGGAATTTTGATTGGCTGTAGCTGACTAAGAAGCAGTCCTGGAGGAAGGATCCTTGGAGTGCTGCTGTTTCTTCTCCACAAGAAGGCACTGCCTCCCCATGTTAAAAGCAACTGCATTTCATTTTCATTTGTATTTCCTTGCACCCTGGCATATATTGAATTGGTGCTTGGAAGTCTTATGGTCTATATTTAGTTCGGGGTTTTTAGGCTTTTCTCTGGAATGGAGCTCTCTTCTTTTTCTCAAGAATCACACAATTTTATATTTCAGCTAAACATTGTAGATTGTGCAGCTTTAAATAGAAGAGTTTTCTGATTTGTTCTTCCTCCCACACATCCATACCATTGCAGGAATGGTTCCTGTTTTGAAAAGGTACCATGACTTCTTTTTGCAAGGTTGGTATAAGAAACTTCCCTGAGGTTTTACCACTTCCTAAAGCTCAGGCCTGCAGTGCATTGCAGTTCTTTCCCTGGCACACGGAGGGTGTTCTGAGCAGCCTCTCTGTGTGACTGGGCTGGAGACTGGTGGCTTTTCTGAGTTTTCCTCACTCTCCCTACAGCCACTCTGCTCCCACTGTTTCTAAAATAAAGGAGCCTTTGTGGGAGCCGATCTTGAAGTTTGCTTGGGTCTTTGCATGAGGGTTCCTCATGGCTGAGTGAGGAGGAGAGTCCTGGGGCAGTGTGTGCCTGGAGCAGCCACATCCAGAGTTGTCTGGTCTGTGGCTTTGGTTTTGAATAAAAGACATTAAAGTGTAGATTGCAGCCCAGATTTGATAAAATGTGTGTGGGCTCATAGTGCATTTCCAAAATGGCCTTAATACTATTCCTTACATGCTTCAGTATTGGATAGTATTCAGGATTATTGGAACACTCACTGTTGCCATAAAATTAAAATACTGAAAACATAAGCACCGAGTTTCCTCTGGACCCCACTGTAGTTTTCCAGAATACCACTGAGTCTCTTCAGGTAGCCTGCAGATGCCTTTGAGTCTGTGCTTATGCAGGTAGGTTTTATACTTCTGGCATTGGGTGCCTGTGACAGAAATGCAGAGTAATAGGAACTAAAGTAATTGTTTGTGGTGTTTCAGGTTGGTGTTTTCTGTGTACATTTACGTTTTCACCATGCTTTCTTCCACAATAGGTACAAATTTCAGGGAATAGGCTGTGTTGCTAAACCACATTTATGTTTTCTGTTGTCCACTGCCCTATAATGAAACATTCAGGAATATGCATTTGTACGTACTATAGCTCTTGCAGATAATTGTGATTATTTATAATGGCTCCAGATCCCGCTTGATTTAGCTTCCTGTAAATTTTGATGGAAGTGTTGTGGTGTTGAAAGAGCAGCAAGGCTTAACTTGCATTCAGGGCTCATGTAGTATAAAAATAATTTAAAAACTCCTTGAGATTTTTAGTTAGTTGTACATTAATTACGGTTTGTAAAGAACTAGTTGCTTTGTTGTAGCCTAAGAATCTCTCTCTTTTGATAGTTATAAAGGAGTTTCAGGAGTATGTAGAACCTGAAGAAGGCTACCAAGGATCACCACAGAGGAGAGGCCCCTCTGGCCAGGAGGATGAACACGTTTCCCTGCCCCTCGGAGACAACGTGCTGACTCACAACCTGGGCATCCCCGTGCTCGTGGTGTGCACAAAAGTGAGGCTCTGCTCCTCTTTGCTGCTATGCAAGGGTTTTGTTACTTCTCTGTTAAAGGCATGCTTCCTTCAGACATGCAAATTGAATTCCGGATTAACAGTGGAGGGGTTTGTTTTAGACGTTCGTGAGCTTCTGCCATCAACATCAATTTTTACACTATGGAATAGTAATAACTTTATCAGTTATATGTTAATTACTTTAGCGATTGGTTTATCGGTGCTATTTTAGAACCAGAGACTCAGTAGATGTGATGGGAGGGTGTAAGATTAAGGAAGGTGTTTTAAGATGTGCTGGGATTAAATGCCTGGGTTTTTCTGGTTTGTTTTCCTCCCTCTCTCAGTGTGATGCAGTGAGTGTCCTGGAGAAGGAGCACGACTACAGGGAAGAACACTTTGACTTCATTCAGTCACACATCCGCAGATTCTGCCTACAGTGTATCCTTTTCTGTGTTGAGGAGATTGCCCCTAATCTGTAAACAAGAAGAGATGTTTTAATGTTGAATTGCACATAACGTTAATCCAAGAAATTGCTCTGCAAGATTGCTTGGTATTTAGTTATTTGTTAGGGTATGTGCTACACATTCCTAAACTTAGGTAGGTATGTGTAGCCTTTGTGTTTTTGAAAATGTTGACAGATGTATAAAATATTTTATAGTTTTTAAATTGTGCATGGGATTTGGACCTTTTGTTCCTTTACAAAGGATTGGTCTTACATTTTGTGAAGTGTTCTTTCTTGGCTTTCCCCTCAGAATTTGCAATTTCCATGTAAGCCTGCAATTTCATCTGTGTATTAAGTTCTTGACCTTTTCCAAGTGAAGTAGAATGCAATTTCCATGTAAGCCTGGGAGTATGGATAATTTTTGTGTATGTCAAAGAAAAGTGCCATGGTCCTTGCCCTGTTATATCCCCTCCACCCCTGCATACTAAACGTCTCTAGTTTTGCCTTGAACTACTGCTCAAAGCTAAATCTAATAGCTATAAATCTGTTAACTCCTGTGTTAAAGTTCCTATTGTAATTTAGAAACTGTATCTTACCTAATTTTCCTTAACTAGAAACGCAGATGGGGCTGCCTTGATTTATACATCAGTTAAGGAGGAGAAGAACCTTGACCTGTTGTATAAGTATATCGTACATAAAACCTACGGTTTCCAGTTTACCACACCTGCCTTAGTGGTAGAGAAGGATGCAGTTTTTATGTGAGTCCCTGGGACAAGCTTTTTTATTAAACACTGCACTGCATGTAACATGGATATAAAAATAAGTACAATGGTTTGTTGTTCAAAAGCTTAGTATGCAAGTCTTGTGGAATCCCAAATTTAAACACCAACTTAGTGTATATGACTTGACTCAGACTATACCATTCCAGTTTTTGTATCCTTGGAATTTAGTGGAGAAATAGGGCTGATCTGTAAGAAAATTGCCTTATTTAAGTAGAGAGCAGTAAATAAATGGTCTCTGTAGAAGTTGCAGAAAAGGCAAAGCTTAATTCTTTTTTACAGACCTGCTGGTTGGGACAATGAGAAGAAAATTGCCATTTTACATGAAAACTTCACAACAGTAAAACCAGAAGATGCATATGAGGACTTCATTGTAAAACCTCCTGTAAGAAAGGTAAAAAGGGGTTATTTCTTTCTGTACCCCTACAAATAAGTAGAGTTTGCTTGAATGGCTGCTAAGGACTATTAATATTGAAGAACTCCAAATATAAATGTACCTTTTCTTTTTTATAATTTGGAATATTTGAAACATCAGACTTTCATTTATTAGTTATTTAAAATACTGCAAGCAAACCCAGAAACCATTCACCTTATTGAATGAAAGGCAGTCCAGGAATAGCTATTTTACATTTACCATTTTTGCATGCGTGGGGCAGAAACATAACCAGAAAATGGAGAATTCTCTTGTAGGACATTTCCATTTGTACTCACTTGGCTTTGAGGTTGCCAAGGTCATCTCAGGTCTTTGAAGGGATGCTGATGAGATATCCAGACTTAAGAAGAGGAATGTGGCTACTTAGCAAGTGCTCATCTCTACAGGGCAATGCTCACAGGCTGGCATCACTGTTTGTCTGCTCCAATACTTTTATATTTTGCAGTATTTTGTAATGGCAACTTCATTAATGCTACTATTATTTTAAATATGAAAGAACAGTTAAAAAAAGTGAGCAATAATCTTAAAGAGTTGCCTCTCTCTCTTCCCTTTTGATCACCAAAGCATAAAACCCAGGTACAGTAGTTTTAGTTTTTACTTATAACAACAAAACGTTTTGTTCAACAGTTAGTCCATGATAAAGAGCTGGCAGCAGAAGATGAGCAAGTATTTCTTATGAAGCAGCAGGTAAGAATGGAAGAATGAAAATAAGTCCATTCTATGTAAGATTTCATTTCAGTTTCTCCCTTTTTATTGCTTTTAGTTTTTCATTCCTCATTTAAATCACCAGATAGCTGTTTCTCAGCTTTGCAAATTCAAATGTAATTGTGAAGTAAGACCTTATTTCAACATGCAAATAGGAAATATGGTCACTTATCTTGGCAAGTTGAAGGGAAGATATGCTGAGAACAGAAAGAATTTACATGTCAAAGGAGAAGAGGAAGAAGAGACTTGGTATTTCACCACAAAGTTGTATCTGTAAAATATAGATACTTTTAAAACCTAACATCTGAGCATTGCAGTTTCCTTACAGCAAGAGGCTAGAAAGACTTTAATGTGTCAAATTTGGCTGTGCTATAACTTGTTACTTGCTTTATTACTCTATAGTTTAAAAATATAACAATACTTCCCTATCCAGGTCATTATAAATGTCCTGGAGGTTACAGACTGGGGTGTCTGTGGTTCTGGCTTTGAGTTCTGGACTGGCTGTGTGAGACAAAAGCCCAAAGCTTATTTACTCCTTGCAGTCAGTCCTCTAGGGGCAGAGTGGGGAAGAATGGAAATATTAAAGAGAAATCCTGTAAATACCAGAAAAAAGATCAAATAAATTAATGGTTACTCAGCTTCACTATTTTATTCTTCTATAATCTTTGAAATATATTTAATATGCTTAATATGTTGTTTTTGCAGTCATTCCTTGCCAAACAGCCAGCAACGCCTACAAGAGCATCAGTAAGTAGATACAAGGAAAAGAGTAGGAGGTGTTTAGTTTCCTTCAAGGGAAAAGGGAATGATTCTAACCTGCAGAGATCCATTTTTTGTATTTAAATGTAACCTACATAATCTCCCCAAACTGCAGAAAGGAAATAAATAATGAGGCAATATTTTAAAATGTTGCTTATAAATTCACGGTGGAAACATCAGATTATTGAACTGAAAATTTCCTGCAGTGATTCAGCCTTTTCAGTTGTAGAAGCACATCCCCAAAATAACTGATGTTTTGGGAGCTTGTTTTTTTTTTTTTCCGCCAATGTGCATCACTATAGTGTCAACAGAAAGGCTGAAAAAGTATGTGGTGTTAAACTTGCTTAATATAACTAATCCTTTGAAGTTCTTCTCTCATTTGTGTCATTTGGACTTTTTAAGGAATCTCCTGCAAGAGGCCCTGCAGGATCCCCAAGAACTCAAGGCAGAGCTGGTCCCGCCAATGTACCCAGTGCCTCACCAATCACATCAGTTAAGAAACCAGATCCAAATATTAAAAGTATGAATGAGCATTTTACTGTTCTATCTTGTGTTATTTCCCTTAAAGTGAATCCTCTTCTGTAAGAAAGACTTGGGGATTTATTCACAAATGGTATCGTTAATTTAGTAACAGAAATGTGTTTACGACATAACTTTGGGTTGATTTTTTCCTTTTCTGGGCATTTATATGACTTGGAATAGAGTTCTGTTACTGCCAAGCAGTCAGACAGAGGTCAAATGCATTCTAATTTCCATAAATTGCTTCAATACATTTATTATGCATCAGTTGGATTATTAGGGTGGAGACTGCTCTAAATTACAAAGAGTTTTATACTTCTGGAATCCACAGAGAACCTTGTTCCACTGAACCCTCTCTGGAATGTCATTGGCTGTAGCAGATGGAGTCACTTGGAAAGATCTTGCCCTGAGATGCAGCTCCATGGTATTGAGGGGTTTCTTTCCCCTCTGGGCATTGAGAAGGTCTGCAGGGCCAGTGTTGTTTTTTGTTGTGCACTGTAGGGCCATGCCTCACTTCCAGGGGGTCAAACGCCCTTCTGGATCCTGTCTCATTGCTGAATTGCCAAGTTTTGATTTGTTAAAAGCAGTGTGGCATGAAAGGCTGCACTGGAACATCTGTGCAGGTTCTTAATGGGCTTATCAGTCTTTGAATTTCATGTCCATACTCAATAATCTTGCTTTTGACTTTTACAGTCATCAAAAACTTTAAAATGTACAAATATTTAGATTAAAATTTCATTACCCCAAATCATTCCAGAAAAGCAGGAATGTGCATTCAGCCATCTCTGCCTATGCCAAGGTATGCAAAGGACTGGGGTCTTCAAACTGAACAAGGACAGACTTTCTCAGAGCTGAGGTTTATTTCCTTGATTAGCAAGAGATTTGTATGTATGTATGTATGTGTGTGAAAATAAGTTATAATTTACCAGCTCTACATGTTCTGTGTGATCTGTGTTTGTTTTTTTCTTTAGATAATGCTGCAAGTGAAGGTGTCTTGGCTAGTTTCTTTAACAGTCTCTTGAGCAAAAAGACTGGCTCTCCTGGAAGTCCTGGTGCTGGAGGAGTGCAAAGTACAGCCAAGAAATCAGGTATTGGATTGTTATTGCAGCTTGTTTTTAATAGTTTGTTTGGCTCCTTGGTCCATGGGTGTGTCTCACAGTGGTCAGAAAAGTGACAGACCTTGACAGATGACAGTACCAAAATGTCTTTAAAAGAAGAACTAAACTACTGCAACTTCACAACTCCAGGGCTTCTGTTAAGCCTGATATAACTTCATTCTTTGAGTGAAGTTGCACTGCTGGGATTTCAGTGACATTTGAGTCCTTGATCCTATGCTGAAAGTGCTGATTTCTTTCTCAGCTTCAGAATTCCTTCCTTTCTTTTCTTGATGCTTCACTGTTGCAAAGGAGATGCAGTTGGTTGGGTTTGGACTGGAGTTAGCAGTGAAACTATTGAAATCTTCCCAGAGTTCAAGCTGAAGTGAATTACTGTTTGTGACAGCTTGAAGTTGTTCACTCATTAACTATTTAGTATTTTATTGGAATCCAACACAGCTGATAACACTGACAAATGGGTATTTTGTGTGTGCTGTAACTGCACTGTGGGAGATCCTTGCTGATAAATATTGCAGCATTTCAGTGAAAATGAAAGAAACCTGTCAGAATGGTTGGTACCTATCCAGACCTTGGTGGTGCAAAATGCATTGTCCACCTGACAGATGGAATTTACTGCTTTGTTTCTTTGACTGTTTCTGTTCAGTACTGGCATTCCTATCACACTGAATGTTCAGGAGCTTTCCTTCCAGAATCCTTTCACTATTAAATTACATACACTACTTCTGATCCCAAACTTGTGCAGCCTTGTGGGTGTTACTGGTGATACCAAAGCCAGAGTTCCTCATGCTCTGAGGGGAAGGTAAGGCCCAGACATGATGAATGGGAAATGAGAAAGATCTGCTGCCAGCCACACTGATGGTTCTGTCAGTCAGAGAGCCAAGGCAGTTGGACTTTGGGTATTTTTCAATTTCTTTTTAACTGGGAAGGTTTATATATGACATTTCATGTTCTAAAAGCTCAAAAATGCCTAGGATTGGACTTAGAGCAAGTCAGGTGTGGTTTTTTGTGTTTTGTTTCAGCGTGATGAATTCTGTAATTTTGTCTTTATTAAATTTATTTATGATGAAGATAACAACAAAAGGGATTTGTATTGTATATTATTTCCATAATAATATTGTTTCCATGTTACAAAAACACTGAACTAATTCTTTCATAATCCAGAATGCCCTCTTCAGTTAAACACTGAAAGGTGTCCCCTGCTTCATCAAATACAGCCTCATGTTTTACTCACCACAAAGTCAAAGTAACGTTTTATAGAAACAGAACTAGAAATATTTTTAGGTGTTATTTCATCCATGTTTTTTATCTGAAGTAAAATCAGTTAGGGAGTACCTGGCAAGTGATTAAAAAGCAAACAAACTCAGAAATAAAAGCTGTAATGTCACCTCTCCAGGAAGCCTATTCCAGTTCTTAATTTCTCAGTTATTTTGTTCCCTTGCCCAGTGTTTTTGAATCCCAGTACTCTTGGTCTTGTTTGGGTGGCAGTGGAGCTCAGTGTAGCCCCTTGTGTTGGCAGCAGTGTGGGTTTGAAAGCTGTTCCCCTTTGCCTGTGACTTGTGTGTGGCCTGCAAGAGGAGATCTGTGTGCAGGCCGTGTTGTTTGGCTGTGACGGTTCTGTCCCCCTGGCACTCTGCTCACCCTGTTTACTTTGTGCTCGGAAGCAGCTGGGGATGGCAGACAAGGCTCTGCCTGCCCTGAGAAGGGGTGAGCTGCTCGTGCTACAGATGTGTTCTGTTCACATCTCTCAGGGGGACATGGGGTTGTTTTCATCTGTGTGACACTGAGCAGGGCTTTTTTATAACAATTCAGCCAGTTTAATACATTTGCTGCCTCCTGGTAGGAGAGCTTCTTGTGTGTATCAAATTCCCGCAGTGTCTCAAAAGTTTGTGTGTTTGCTTAATCATTGTTTTCCATTCTATCATCATGCACCACTTTGGTAATTTATGTAAATAACTTTTTTCCCTCCAATCCTATCTTTACAAATTCTTTGTTGTCTCTTCAGGCACACTTACCTACATATCTGTTCTCTTCAACAGCTGGACAGGGTAGATTGCTGAATAAAAGTACTGGCCAGTACTATGGATAACTAATGGGTAATTTTATGAATTAAAATCCATTCATTTTCTCAGAAATATCAAGGCTCTTTTTTTTAAAGTTGATTTCTGTGAAGGTGATGTGAGATGTGCTATCGACCACTTCTCCCTTCTCCACAGGACCTGTTATGCTTTCATAGAAATGTGGGTGTCTTGGCAGAACTTTTTGGGACAGACCCTGTTGGTTGTTGTGCTGGTAGGCTGTTCTAAGCACCTAAAATGTAACTGTACTTTCTGGAAAAACTGCTCAACTGGTCTGTAATGGGCTGTACTCTTTCCTCTTTCAGTCTTCTAGAACACTCTAGTCCTTCCAGGACTTTTCAAAGATAACAAGCTTTTTTTGCCTTTCGTTTCCCTTGTGTCAGGATTAACTTCTAATTGGAATCGATAATTTTGCTCCTGAAACTTGTAGAGACAGCAATCATACATGCTTCCTTAACTGCCTTGGTTTTGATAGAGTAAATTAGACAAGTTCTATTCTAGTCTCCTGCTAGAGGCTGAGCTCTCTTTTCCCCACTAGTTTCTTCATTTGTTCCCATCATTGACTTATTCTTGTCCTGAACACAAATGATTATTGTACTCAGCTCTGCAGATCTACCTCATTGTAGTGCCTGCTTGCAGTTCTCATTCTCCTGAATGATCTCAAGGTTGGCTTTTCTTGGCTCTATTGAGTTGGCAGCTCCCATTCCTTTCCTGACTTTGGGAACAGAACAGTTGGCTTTCACTCACAGGAGAAGGGGCCTGTTCTTGTCACCTGCTGTGTTCACACCTTACATGAACTAGTGTAAGATTAAACAGTGCTGAGAAGGTAAGGGCTCCTCATGCTGCTCTCTGAAAAGCTTTTGTTGGATTTGTGAGGTACCTGGTACAGGTGAGAACAGAAGAGAACCTGTTCCTTTGTGGACGAGTTGAGCAGAACGTCTTGGAGAAAGCATTATTTCCAGCAGCACACTCTGCAAGTAAATGTGCTAAAATTATTTTTGTAGGCATTTCAAATGTCTAAACTGCTTAAAGAGCCTGATGTTTTCAGAAGGTTGATGACAAAAGTATTTAGCTTTAAAGAGACCATCTGTTTTTCTCATAGCTAGGAATAGCCTGAGGTTGAAATGTTGAGACTCTGTCTGAGGATGAGAGTGGCACTGTGGGTCTCAACAATAATGGTCAGCCTCATTGATGGATTGGTTTCTTCTGTGACATTTCTTACCTGAGAGCAGCCTCTCGTCTGGGCAGTGTTGTGTCCACTTTTCCTTCTGTGCAGTGCTTCTTGTTTGCCTTTGTTTCTGGACTCTGATGTCTAGACCATGATATTTCAAAAAACTTCAGTTGGTTATTTCTGTGGTGGAATACTTTTCTACATCTTAACTTCTATAGTCAACAGTTTGTTCATTTATATTCACCAGAAGATTCTTGCAAATTCTAAGGCTGCCTTCCCTCTCTATTCCTGTACAGAGGATAAAGAACTCAGGTTCTCTGCTCTCACTCTGATCTAGCAAGGGGAATTAATTGTACAGAACTGGGGGCATGTAATTGTCCAGAACACATCTCACTGAATGAGGCCATCACTCCTTGACAGATTTGTAGGAAACTAAAAGCAGTAAAGGGGAGTGTGTTCCCCTGCATTGGGAGAGTTTTTCCTGTCCATATGAGGTATTTGTAGGACACTGCTTTGGGGTTTTTTGGAGCCCGAAGGAGATAGTTCATCCAGCATAAAAAACAAAGTCACAATTTTTGTTTAGATCTGCTCTTGTTTAAGTGAGGATTTTGTGTGGCCTTTATTGTTTTAGTGTTTAGGCTTTTTTAACTCCCAGGTGCTGTTAGTCTACATGTGAAGTGGTTTTATTTTAAGTTCTGTTACAGTACATTCATTAATGTACTAATTCCTAAGTTTTGCTTAAATACTCCTACTTTGAGTAGATGGTGTGTACAGTGCTGTGGCTTATGACTAGTGCTTAGGTCTAAAGCCTTCCTAGTGATTCAAGGTAACCTTTTAACTTGGTTATGTCTTGGTACTTTGGAGAAAAACACTTGAATCTCTAACAGTCAAATCTTGTCTTCTTAATGTTTTCAGCATGTACCCTGGAAAAAATCCACCTAATATTTCACACATATTTGAGCTGGAAAACAGATGCTTGTTAAATTCTTTGGCTGTGTAAGGAAGCTGTACATGGTTATATAATCTACTTTTTGTCTAAAAATATAGCTTTTTAATCTTAAATGCTTGTATGTTCCATGCATTAGGATATATTGTTCCAATTTTGGTGATGAATTTGTCTATGGGTTTATAATTTTCAGAAACACTGAAGTAAGCTGATGGTTCAGTTAGGGAATTGTTAAAAAGTTTTGAGTCTAATATAGAAATGTAAGATATGCCTTTCCCTGAAATACTTCAGTGTGTCTGGTTCCAATTGAAGAAGTCCTTTGAAATGATTGCTTGGAGATATTACATGAATATGCAATTCCTGTCCCCTTTTTAAGGGAAGCATTGGCTGCAGATATGAGAATTCTTGCTGTTAGTTGTTTCACATTCAAATGCAGTGAGTACAAATGTGACCAAATAAACGGGATTTCTTTTTTTATCAGGTGTCCTACATACCTTGTCCTAAAAATTGGGTTTAAATAAAGTCCTTGCTATCAATGCTAATAATGGAATTGCATATGGTTGATTTTTACTGAAAATTCCAAATATGGTTATTTTTAAATGTTTGTTGCTATAAACATATCACTGGTGGTGTGCTTTTTGCTGCTGTGTAGTTCAGGATTTCTTCTTTTTAAAGTGAATCAAACCCGAATCAGTTTTTACACAAAAAATACCATGCATTGTGCCAGGCTCTGTGGCCTTGGGGGAGGTGGCAAAATAACGAGAAATAAACAATATATTGTCACCTAAATGTGATTGATTGAACACTTGTGCTTCTTGGTTGAAACATTCCATTGAAAATCGATTGCTTTGTGTCCTTTTTCTCTCCAGGACAAAAGACAGTTTTGGCAAATGCTCAGGAGGAGCTGGACAGGATCACTCGCAAGCCTGACCCCATGGTAACAACAAATTCTCCTCCAACAGAGAATGAGGCTTGATAGGGCAGAACAATGCAGATGTAAATGACCAAATAACTATGTATAGTGATCTGATAAGACCAGGAATTTTCTGCTATGGCAGATGCTATCAGTTTTCTCGGGCAGGGGAAATGAGCTTACTACATCATTGCCTTGTCCCAGTAAAAAGTGCACATTCAGGAAGTTTGCATATAAAATCCCTCTGTATAAGATAACCATTTAGAGTTTATATAGGGCAATTCTTTTGGTTTGGAGGTAAAAGCAGGTGCAGCTGCATTTCCTGTTGTGAAGAACACAGAGAAGCAAAACGGAGAATTCTCTTTAAAGTACTACTGACTGCACATGAGGCAAGAAAGAGAACTGAAACCCTCTTTCAGAGTTACTGGAATTGGCTACTTGTATGTTTGCAATGCATTATATTCTTGGAGTGGTGGTGGTGGAACAGCATTAACTGGGGGAAAGAAGCCGAGGTGGGGAGTAGAGCCCTAAAAGGGGAAACAGATTTGGGACAGCGAGAAACCAGAATGTTGGATTGACTGGAGAGGAGCAATGTTGTCAAATCCTGTGTTTCACAGGGGTAAATAGTCACTGTTTTTAAGAGACTACTTTACATTGGAAAATTCCAGGCCAAACACTAAGAACCATGGGAATTTATTCTTGTTATAAATCTTGTTTTAGTTTTTAAAGAAGTCTTAAGAGTGTGGATGCCCTTTCTGGTGTAGCTGACAAAGGAAGAAACTAAACTTGTTTAGCTCCAAGTGCCTGGCACAGTATGTGATGTGTCTTTAGAAGGTGCTTGAACTTATTGTGCACTGTAGTACAAACAGTCACTATTTGGTTTTATTTGAAAAACAGTAGTTTGGCAATTTGTATTTAATTTTAAATCCTGTTTTCTGATAGCTTCTGCCTTTTTTATGCCAAGAGGCTGGCCTATGAAGAATGATGGGTGACGGATCATTTTCCCATAATGAAATGTGCTACAGAACACTCTCAGTATTTTTCTTTCTTACTTCTTTTGTAACTAAATATTAGCTACCAAGCTAAAATGGATTCCTGCCTTACACCTATGGAGGTTTTTAAAAAAACTTTCTAGGCCCTAGTTCCAACCACATCTGCTGCAGGTGCAGCCAGCTCCAATTCTCGAGGTAAAAAAGTATGAATGTGTACACGATGGACATCCTGAAGAAGTTGTTTTGTATTTTCTTTCATGTAGCGTTTCATTTGGAAAGATGGGTTGTGGTTGTCCCCGTTGCTCTAAGGGAGCCCTGTCCATGGTCACATAAACCCTCATTCTGTACAAACAGACACAACTGCAGTGGTTACGGAAATGGCACTTTGATTTTATACACGGTATGCTTGTTTTACATGGACACACTACCAGAAATTAAAACACCAAGCATATTCTGTGCTCTTAATGCTGAAGGGAAAAACCACAATTTGAATTATACAGAGTTTACTTTTTATTGCTATGAACTTGTTGTACTAAATCTGATGTCTGGATATAACTTCCCTAATATATATTGTTACTTAATATACAGAATTAGACTGACCACTAACACAGTGCTGGGTGTTAATCTCAATTCCTATGTTACAGCAAGAGGCTGTTCATGCGAGTCTGTCTAGACATCTAGAAAGCTAAGAGTATTTACTTGCCTATTTGACAAACATTAACATGAATATGTTACTTGTGCCAGTTTGTTTTCTTTTGTTGTTGTTGAAAATACTTTATTTTTCTGGGTTTTTTTTGTGGTTGTTGTTTTTCTGGGTTTTTTTTGGGTTTTGGTTTTTTTTGGGTTTTTTTTGGTTTTTTTTTACTTTTTTTTAAAGTGGTATGACCAGAAGTTATACTGTTGTCTAGATAACAGTTAGACTAAGACTGTGGCTGGCTGATGTTGATGTGGATGCACTTCCTGGTGTAACGGCTGCCAGTTGCAAGTTACCACACCAGAAGTAATTACACACTGTCCTCCTGACACTGAGAAGTGAGATTGGAGACTAAACCATCAAAAATTGGACAGGAAAACTGAAGTTTTTGACTGTAATGACATCATTTGAAAACCTCAGTCTGAAACTGCCTTTTTTGTCATCTAACCTTATAAGCACTTTTCTAGCAATATGGCTAAAACTTACAATTGAAGTATTTTCCAGATGTATAAAAATGTTGAGTATACTAAAACTGATCAAAACTGTTACTATGTGATAACTTACCAGCTTTGCAGAAAGACAAAACAGGGACAGATTTTCAGTTTCTAATTGCAAGTGAATGCTCCTAGTTTACTGACAAGAGGTGTAAGTAAGTAATGTAGCATCCTGTGGGTGCCAAAGTCTGCAGGCTTTGGTGAGCTGCACAGTTGTTATTCTGGTGTCTTCAAGCATTGGAACCAAAGGCCAAATGCAAACAGCCTTTACATTTTCAAGTGAAACTTCATTTTATTTGCAAATACACTTGTATGGTAGACTGTTTAAACTATTATATGCCTATATTTATATGCATTATAGTGACTGCATCTACTGTTCATGTTTAAACTAAGAAAACAAAAGATGAAAGCATTCAACTTGAAGCAAATAGAAAACTCTAAAGATTGGCCCTCCATAAAAATGCTGTGGTTATGCTGCTTGATTTTAAGTTTGCACTTTTTTTATTGGCATTTTAAAAAAATGTTTAAACTGAACAGAATTTCGTATTTTATTTAATTTAACTACGTTGAAAGTGACTGCTCTGTACATCGTGAACTTAACAATATACATGCTGTAAATGAAAGTTCACTGTCCTGTATACTAAGTTTATTGGTTTTTCTTCCAACTTACAATTAGGACTGCAAATGTATGAAACAAACCTTAGTCCAGTTGTATGGCTTTAACCAGGTGCAGTATGCAGTCATGTGGAACCTTGCTTTCTAGTGCTGGCAAAACGAGGACATCTTTAATTACTGGCTTCAATAAACATGAATCCAGACTGCCTTCTGCTGTGCCTTTGTCTGGGAGATGCCCTCCTGGAGCTGTTTGTGTGGGAGCAGGGTGTGGGTGAGCAGGAGGAGCAGGCTGGGTTAGTGACAGCTTCCAGGCAGGGGCTTGGCCCAGCCTCTGCCCATGCCAGTCTTCTGGAGCTGGGAGCTGTTTCCTGTGCCACTGGAGCAGAGCTGTGCTGGTGGCAGCTCACAGCACAACTGCTTTGGTACAAAATAATGTATTTCATGGGGCTGGGGAGACAGCTGTGTGCTTCATCAGCTTCAGATGTATTTTGTGGAATACTGTTCCCAAGCACAGCATTGGTCCTGAATTAGCAGGATTCAAATCCAGACTATGGGAAGTTTAAGGAATGGTTGCTGGAGTGTTGAAAATTCCTCTTCTCTGCCAATAGCCAAGTGTTCTCCCTTGGGTGGGTGTAAGAACTTCCCGGTAAGCAGAGGAGTGGGCATTTAATTAGGATTCTGCTTGTTTTCATTGTTTCATTGTTTGATTTCATATCAACTGGATGCCTCTGTTCCCCTGCACAGATTGAAGCTCTAGGTATGAATATTTGTTGAGTCACCCTGCCTCTGGAATATACATCAGCTAAGCTTTGGTTTTCTGGAATATAATTTCTCCAGAAGAGAAGCCTTATGAGGCCATGAAACAATTACCATTTTAGAATTGCCATGATGTTTTCATTACCTCATTAATGTGAAGAATCAATTTTAGCCTTTTAAGATGGGCTTTAGAAATTATTTTTGAGAATATGAAGAGAATTATATTATTATTATTATATTATTTATGTTTATTGTATTATATTAGTTTGGGAGAAACCCGTGTGAAGACTTCAGATGAGGTGAAGTTGAAAGTGACTTTGGAAAGATGGTGACAGTGGATGGAAGTGGAAGAAATTCTTACAACTCTTTATTTTTCTGCTCTTCAGCTGTAATTTTTTTTTTTTTTTTTAAAGCAAAACATCCCCAAGTTAGGAGAAAAGGTTGGGATAATCAGGCTTTGGTGCAGAAAAATTTTTCTGAAGGCTGCTCTGAAAGCTGCTCTAAGCCTTCTACTCAAGGAGTTTTTCACTGCCTGTGCTGTTCCAAATGGTGGCATTAAGCCCTCTGGCTTTTCAGGTGCGACAGGGTTTTGTTACAGAATTAACTGCTCGGGTAAGAGCCTTTGCTTGAACAAAACAGTGAATTACTGAGTCATTGCAGTTCAAATACCTGCACAGGGGCTGGGGGGGTTAGAGGTTGTTATCAATGACCTGAAAAAGACTGCTTGTCTGGGTCTGTGTTTAGAGCTGAATGGAGTGTTTGGTACCAAACCCAAACTTGTCTGTTGTATGGTCTTTTTAATTTAAAAATAAATAATATATTTATAGGATAGACACAGTTTAATTCCAAAGGTACTCCTTTGTTGGAATTCAGTCTCCCTTCAAGGAATTGACATAAAAATTCCAGCCTGACATGCTACAGCCTTTGTAATAATGAACTTCTTCACTGACCCACTCAGATTGTGTGGAGAAAACAAGCACAAATAATCACAAAAGCCAGCAGTCCGAGCTGCTGCTCTGGGACACCGCCGGCTCCTTTGAGATTCCAGCGCTCCCTGTACGTGGTTTATCAGCAGCTCGCCACGGAATGGGCACTGCAGGATGGGATCGAGTGGGATTCGGTGCTTCCACATGTACCTCAGTGAAATTCAAATATTTAGAAAAAAACTCAAAAGAATTTTCTCAAATGAAGTTCTTGACAAGTGGTAGTATAAATACTCTGTTAGAATGCTTCCAAATCCTGTATGTCTCCAAAAACCTGAAGGCTAGGGCACCTAATTCTGCTTCAGCTGTCTTAAAAAGAGTAAAAAGGCTTGCAATGTTAGCACCACGGACATGTTGCAATATTAGCACCACAGACGTGTCTTGTGCCAAGTGCAGCAGTGCCTCAGGAGTGCCGTGCTGCTGTGGCCAGCAGTGACTGATGCCAGCAGTGACCCAGCAGTGTGAGTGGATCTGGAGCACTGTCACCCTTTGAAAGAGCTGTGTAATCCCTGGTTTGTTCCAGGAGTCAGAGCCCCAGGCTGTGAGTTCCTGGAGGGCTTTATGGGAAGCACATTAGTAATTACATGCAGGAGGTCTGTGAGATTATGTCAGAATGAAGGGAAGCAATTATTTTCTCTCTGTTGCCTTTGGTAGCAGACTTAGTGCAGCAGAACCAACACTACAAGTAGTAACACTTTATCTGAAGGAAAAGATCCCTCACTCCCCTTCCCTGACACTTAATTACAATTATGTTTTGCTGAATGTTTCTGGAGCTGAACTATTCCAAGCCCAGGAGGTGGCAGGCATGGGATGGGTGCCTGAAGGTAACAGTGCTGGATATATGTCTTTGTGAGATGCTGTAGCACTGCTTTTCAGTTTACCTTAATAATTCCTGTTTGGCAGATTATTTTCATCATCTAAGTATCTTCCAAAGAGTGAGCTGCTGACTTTTTCCCAAAGAAAAGCGATTTCATTCAGTTCTATGAATTTTGTTAATATGAGTTAAGCTGTTCTCCTTTCTAAATTCAAGTTTACTAAATTGACACTGGTTTAACTGGTTTGTTTCAGAACAAAAGGTAAAATAATATTGTCCAGCACTGAAAGCTAACAGTCATATCTGTCCACAAGAAAGCTGAATTAGCTTGCACAAGCTGCCTTGGAAAAGTGTCTTGAGTTTTCAGTATGAATGTTTTGTATGTAACATTCAGTGTAGTTTTATGACATAAAAATGTCATTTTTAACTTGGGCTTGCCAAATGCTTAAAACCAAAACAAATCCCTCAAAACATGCCAGAAATGGAGTTGCAAGTACTGCAAGCATGTGCAGTGAAATATTGAAGTTGAAGAGAGGAAAATGCCATTGAAGATCTCTGGCACTCACCTGACCAGTCTGACAGCATTCCAAAAACCAAGGACTTGCCTTTTAGAGAGGGAATGGAATGGACTTCATTGACAGAACAGAGGGAGTGAGACCACTGAGAAATGATGGATGGATGGATGGATGGATGGATGGATGGAGAGGGCTGCTGAGATCAGATCCACTCTGTGTGTTGTCCATGGCCTCAGTGAGAGGGACTGCAGGATGGTGCTGTGCCCTGGGTGCACCAAATTAAAACCTCTCCTTTCCAGGGGAGGAAAACGATTACCCAGTAAGGACTTGGTATACTGATGATGCTCTGGAGATTATTAGAAAGTGAAGATGTTCCAAATTTTCTGATGTTCTGAAAGAGTTAACTTACTGTGCCTACAGGCAGAGATGGAGAAGTAGGAGAGAATTCCATTTCATTAAAGACCAGTCACTGACTGCACAGAAAATCTCTTGAATGCAAAACAAGGGCAGAAGTCCTGGAGGGAGAGCTCTGGGCACTTCCAACCAAACCCACAAGTGGCTCTTCCTCGCTCAGCTGTGGAGATCAGTGATTGAGCCTGTTTCCAGCTGGGCTCAAGCTTTGGCAAGAGTTGGGAGCTCCTGTGGTAATGGGCTGGTTTGGAAACAAGCAATGGAATATCAGCCTTTGATTTGTGCAAGAGATGGGGGTACTGAATTAATACTGGGATTTGTTTATGCTGTGAACCTGAATTGTTACTCCCAGGTTTGTTTTCCTGGGAAGAGCACACATGCCCCAGGACAACACTGGATTGTCAGTAGGTGACTATGATTAGCTGTGCTTAATTGGCTGAACCAGGATGTTTTGACCAGTATCTTGCAATGCTGAGAAACTGTCAGAAGAACTGGCAGGATCTGAAGTCCTTAAAATGGCAAAAGCCTGTCAAAATCTCTCCCAAGTCACCTTTCAGCTGAACGGAAGTACAGCACAACTATTAAGAGAATGCTGTCATATTTGAAATATTTTTAGTATTATAAGCTTCCACTGCTTTTGCATTTGTGCTCTGTCCTGTCCTGCCCCCTCCTCAAAAAATAATTTAAATCTTTTGGCCAGCTTCAGTGACAAGAAAGATCTCACAGACAACTGACTTAATCCTAGTTGCATGAAAATTAAGGGCTTGGTGGAGACGATAAATCTAAAGATTTCCTCTGCTTTAGGCAGGGATTGCCAAGGAAGTTTGGCTGGTTCCTAGGCGAGCCAGGCCAAACAAAGATCTGTGGTCTGCACACACGGAACCTGGCGCAGCTCTGGTTTCCTTCTGCTCGAGCAGTAGTTGGAGGACAGAAATAGGAGCTAAACTGCTGCCTGTGCAAGGGGACCCTGGGGAGGGGGCTGGGACAGTGGCCTCGGTGGGAGGGGTGAGTTAGAGAAGGTGGGAAGAAAAGACAAGCCTGCAAGGAATCAGGATTTATTAGTTCCTCTGTGTAAGGCTTTGGAGAGCTGGGGCCGTATGCCTGCCTTGGGATTATAGCCAGTGATGGAAGGCTTGAAGTTATTTTTCCTGTTGAAAAAAAGCAAAAAAGCCAAAACGCCAAAACTTTCCCTTGCATGTAGAAGACCCATGTAACCAAAGAAATACTCTGTGAGAGAACGAGCCAAATGAGCTGAATACAGAGTTCTATCATATGGAGAAATTAGGTGCTGTTGCAAAAGGGAATAATCTTTGTACTGCTGTTATGGTTGCTGGTGTTAGCAATCAGCTGCAGGTTAGCTGTAAGTAAAACAAATTCAGGAGGGTAATTAAAGAATGAACTTCTCTACCATGTGGAGTTCCCCAGGAGAAGTGCAGGGGACTGGCTGGGTTGTTGCATAACAACACACACGGGACTCAAACAGTTGAGGTCAGTTGTTTTCGCTGGCCCGTTCCATCCGTGGAAAGAAAGAATGTAGTGAGTGTACTTCATCTTTTTTTAAAGCCTACTAAGGGACCTTTAAAACTTTGCTTATAAAACATGGTCTATACAGTTTTTTCATCCTCCCCTTCAGCTTCCCACCTCCTCAAAAAATAAATCCCAGCTCTTTCCCTCCAAGGTCTGCTGTAAACCCTAAAACTACTGGATGTTGCAAGGGCAGCATCCCCATATCCATGCAAAGGGAACAAGAGTTTTCTGGCCTTTTGCTCTAGGTCTGTGTGGTTTTATGGTGTTATTGGAAGACCACCACCTTTTTCCTCAGTCCATGGCTTTTTTTCTCCCTCTGTTCCCTGGATAAATGTAGTGCCATGAATAAAATAAACACTGCTGTCAGTCTCTCTGCATATTTTTTCAGCTTCATTATACAGGATTCTTTCAAAAGAAATGTAACTCACAAGCTTGGCTGGTTCCCAGTACCATTAAAGGTCTGCTGGCACTTTTCTTAAGAATCTGGCATTTTGCTTCTCTTGTTTATAGAAATTCATTTCGCCTTGTGTTCTGTAGAATGTCTGCTGCCCTTCAGCCCAGCTGTGGCTACACGGTAAACCTCCTTCTGGCACTTGCAGACACCCTTAGAAGTTTTTGGAGGTGAAAGGAGCCACTGACTTCTTCACCACCAAACTGGACCAGTAGATGATACAGAATGAGAGGTCATTCCCTAATCCTGGAGTAAAAAAAAAAAAAAAAAAAAAATGGTTCTGTGAATGGCTCATTGTTAAAAGCACATGAAGTCATGTTCATGTCTGCAAGGTAAGGGTCTGACTGATTCATTTGGCAGCATTGCCTTTCTTGGTTTTGCAGGGGGAGGAGCAGGAGGATTTTTTTCTTTTTGGTTTGTTTTTGAAAGGGAAACACTGTTTCCTGATAGTGATGGTGAAATTCCAGAAGTGACACTTTTATCTGTCCCCTTAATCCTGTACAGCTCCTTGGCAGGGTCCTGTGGGGACTTCAGCTGCTGCTGCCTCTGGCCCCAGCTGTGAGAGCTGGTGGCACCCCTGGGGCTGGGGACTGTCACTAGTGGCTGAGGCTTGGGGGGCTCCAGGGCTGCTCTGTTTATTTGCCAAGGCCTCAGGGCTGGAATCCAGGTGGTGAAAGTCTGCATGGGCCAGTGTTGTAGCTGAGGAGAGGAGTAGGACTAACTACCACTTTCAGCTACTGAAGCTGCACTTTTTTAACCAGATGAAAAGCCCAGGAGTCCCTCACTGTGCTGTGTGCCCAAGAGACCCTGGCCAAACAGGCACGGTGCTGTCACCCAGTGGAACTTCCAAGAAGCTCTTAGAGGTTGCCCTTCATCTCAGCTTCTTTCTGTTCTCTCTGCTTCTCTCTGAACTTTCCTCAGTAGGCAGGGCTGTGCTTTGACTCCTTCCCTCAGTTGGTAGGACTGTGCTTTGACCCATTTCCTCAGCTGGTAGGACTGTGCTTTGACTCCTTCCCTCAGTAGGCAGGGCTGTGCTTTGACTCCTTCCCTCAGTTGGTAGGACCATGCTTTGACTCCCAGCTGTGGAATCCAGGTCTCCTCACTGGAGGTGTTCCTGAGGTGCCTTTCCTGGTGGTGTCATGCTGGCAGGCTGCAGTGCCCAGATGTGGCTGGATGTGGTGATGTGGAATTGTCACGCTGTTCAGCAGCATTACAGGACTGACCTGACAACTCCCCACCATCCCAGTTTTCCTCCTGCTTAAAGTCTGTGTTAGAACTTGCAGTTTCTTCTTGTATTAATTCCTGCTTCTGACTCAGCAAAATGATTTGCCCACTTCCCATGCTGCTCATGGCTTCAGAACCAGTGTGCACACCACACTCCCACACTGGGAAAATGCACAACTCCCTGCACTAAGGCACTCAAAGCTACCAGATGTTTTCCTAAAACAAGTTCTTTATTAGCTTTTGAGGGTGGGGTTTGGTTTTTTTCTTTTCCCCCAACTGAAAAGCTGAGAAAAAGCTTCAGCACTTTTTACATTGAAAATTTTCAAGGGAAAAAATGCCTCCTGTCTGATGCCAAAGTTAAACTCTAATCACTGCTCAGCTCTCCTGGAATTTGGCAGCATACCAGAGCTCCTTCCCTTTGGTAGGTCATGTGGAAATACCGGAGCCTTTTCTTAAAGAACCTCTCACCTCTTTTCAGGTACTTGCACAGTTGTAACTTTCCTGTTAGGATTCTGATGCCTTTTACACTCTTAACTGCACTAAACCACCATTCCTAATAAGCACCATTCAGATCTGCAAAATTTTATGTTTAAGCATTAAAATATTTTAAGTGTGTTAAAACTACATAAATGCACTTTAAAAATCTGGTTTTAAGTTGATATTCTATTCTGCTGGAATAGAATCACAGGTTTTAATCTTGGAAATAGCACTTAAATGTGCTTAATGAAAAGAACCCACAACTGGTTCACAAGTTTGAGAGGTTGTAGGAATAGCTGAGATGAAGGCTGAGAGATGAGAGTCTCTTTGTTCACTTTGTTCACTGAGAATATTTAAGATTCTCTTTCAACTGCTTTACACCTAACTCACCAGCTGGTTTTAATTTATGACCAGTGTCCTGGAGATTCTTTCTGATGGGGAGTTTTTAATTCTGTCAAAGCTGACCTAACTGTTCTGTAACAAACAGATCATTTAATTACAGTGTCTGTGAACAGCATACTTGGTTTTTCCCTCAGTGCTGTTTCTTCCTTGTTTTCATTCTTCAGCCATATTTTAGCTGGCTAAATATGTGAAGAACTCAGTGAACCACTCCCTCATCTGATTATCTCGATACTGTGGTGGTGTCTTGAGTGCTGATCACTGACCCAGTTCCCCATTTTCCTGGTCTCCATGAGCAGGCACACAACAGAAAGGCAGGCTGTGCTGGAAATTTGTAAAGCCAAAGTTATCTGAGAGCGATCTGATCTGCCCGGGATGAATGCAGTGACCTTTTTCCTGGATCAGTACTTTTATTTACATATTAAACCTAGACTTTTTTTTTTTCCTTCTCGTGCTGCAAAGCTGAAAAGGTGCCGTATCAGGCAAGAATGTGTGTAAAGGATTCCTTTGTTAAATGCTGGCAGCAGCCTCAGCCGGCCTTGCCAAGTCAGTCCAGCCCACCCACCGTCCAGGAGCACGCCAGGGATCCCCGGCACGGCCTGGGCTTGGTGTGGGCACTCCTGGCAGGGCTGTGCCCTGGGAGATGGGACACTCAGCAGCTGCTGCCCTGGGAGCTGGAACACTCAGCACACACACTGGGACCAGCCCGCCTCTTGCCCTGGGAACACCCTGCTGGAGCAGAGCTCGCTTGCTGTGCTCTCCCTACCCCAGGAATTGGCTGCCCAAAACCAGAGGGGTTCCGTGTGTCTGCACCTCCCAGCACCCCCAAAACTGCCCTCATGATTTAAATACATTTACACCTCATGTCCTCCACTCCATGGGAGAAAGAAGTTATTAAGAAGTTTGCAGAAGGGTGTGCAGGAGGAACTAAGCAAACAGCCAGAATAAAGATCTACCACCTTACCTTCTGTTAACTACTCAACCATCTTCTCCCTTTGTCTTTCAATACCACCTTTTGATTCTCTTTCAACACACTGATGTGTTTAGGTTAGAATTGCAAAAGATTGACCAAAATAATACTCACTGGATGTTTCAGGAACGTTTTCCTTGTTTTGCCGATGATAGTTTTCCAAAATTGCCACAGCAGTCCTTCAAAATAAAAGCTAAATGTCTCTGCAGTTAAATATGCATAACCTGTTTAGAAACAGCCATGGAGCCTTAAGTTACAATCCAGAGATACTCTCCTGAGTGACAGCCACATTGTCATGGTACTTCCTGCAAGAAAAAGAGCTTTGTGAGAGTTCTGATTTCCCCAGAGTTATACAAGAACTGAAATAAGAGACTGTAAACACCTATTAGTCCAGCCCTTTTCCATAGCAGGATTTTCTCCTTACACTTACTGATATTATATTGTTAGGCCAGGTTCATGTGACCCAAGCAAGAGTAACCCTCCTCCATGCTCTGCTCATGTTTTCTTATTTTTTTTTCTTTCCCTGCCACTCATCCTTCACCGAAGAGCAATGACTTTCTTTTACACATCTCCCAACTCTTCACCTTGCTTGAGAATATTGGCCTCTCCCAGGCCCAGGGTGTAGCAGAGAAGCTGTGGAAGGACTTTGCACTGTCATCTGTGGCTCCAGTTAACCAAGCCACAACTGTTAGTGGTGAACAAACCCCTGACTCCCTGGTTCTCTCTCTGAGGCTCTCTCCTTGCCCCTCCTTCTTTGGGGATGTTTATTCAGAGGCCAAATGAAAGAAGAAAAATATCTTGAAATCAAAAGTCACATGTACAGGGCAGAACCTATAAAAAGAAGGATCAAAGAAGTTTCACGGAACTGAAAGGGAGACATGAAGTAGAACACACAGGTAACTGGAAAGGAAATCCCCATGTGTTCATGGAAAACAAAAGAACTGTAGCAGTCAGACTCTTGGAGGCCAGAGGAAGATTCTAGAATTGTTAATGTGTTAAAGTCCTGTGATATGGAACAGGTGACAGCGTAGACTGTCAGTGACAAGAACAGGAGCTCGGGTCTGTCAGAGCCTGCCTGACAACCACGGCAGATCTCAGGACACAACACGGAACACTTGAACTTCACTGTGGTACACAGCGGCCTGCCTGCACTTAGCTGCATTTCACTCACCTGGATTTGCCAGGTTATGGTGCAATCTGGCCTTATTTGTCGTGACGCAGCAAAAGGAAAAATACCCCCAAAACCTGATTCAGAGCCAGTCAAAGCTATCTTGGAAATGTAACTGCTTCGAAACACAACACTCGTGGAAGAACGGCGCGGAGGTTTCCGCTGCCGGAGCCGCTCGGCGCAGTGTCAGCGCTGGGGCTCGGCCGTGAGCCCGGGGCAGCTTCCCGGCGCCAGTAGCGGATGCAGAAACCCGAGCGGCTGCGGGCCGAGCGGGACAGCGGGAGCAGCGCGGGCAGGGCCGGGGCGGGCGCGGTGCCCGGGGCAGGTGCGCGGCCCTCCCCGCGGGGCGGGCGCGGGGTGGCCATGCAGCCGTCGCTGCCTTAGCTGAGCGCGCCTCTCGGGCCGGAGCCCGCGGCCATCCCCCGGCGGCACCGGCACCATGAGGAACGGCGATGACCTGGAGGGCTTCGACGGCGAGGCGTCCAGCGCCTCCATGATCTCGGCGGCCAGCAGCCCCTACCAGCCCACCACGGAGCCCGTCAGCCAGCGCCGCGGGCTGGGCGGCCTGCGCTGCGACCTGGACTACCTGCGGGGCACCTTGGGCAGGCTGAAGCTGGCCGAGGTGGTGAGTACGGCGGCGGGGAGCGGGGCTGCGGCCGGGCGGTGTGAGGGCCGGGCCCGGCCGGGCCGTGCGGGCTGCCGGGGCTGCCAGGAGCGCGTTTCACCTGGGCCGTGTGCCCGCGGATCGCCGGCGCGCCGAGCAAACCACCGCTGCCGGGCCGAGATCGCACAGCAGGCAGCCTCTCGGTGGCAGTGCCACACGTTCTGACACCCTGCAGGGTGTCGCGGTGCCCGGGGGCGCCTCCCGGCCGTGCCCGGGTGAGGCTCCGCGGTTCCCTGCGGGACCCGCCGGGTGCGGAGCGGGCCCGGGATCCGCCCGGAGCTCCTAGGGCCCTCGCTCGCCTGCTTGCCCTTAGCGAGCTGAAGTTCTCTTAAATCCACTGAGTAAAAAGGAAGTAACCCTTAAAAAAACCCCAACACCAAACGTGAGATCTTGTATGGTGAAATTAAACCGTGAGCCGTGTTCGTTCGTGTACTTTGGACACCGGAGCTGGTTCAGTTTGATGGAGCCCGTGCAAGGCTTGGACCACCCCAGCAGTGAAACACGTAATAAACACCAAAGCATTTCAGCAGTGTCTGTGGTACTAGTGCTGATGTTTGACTTTATCTGATCTGCTTTCCAAATCACTATGATACTTATATTTTTCAAGTCAACAAATGTGTTTTTCAGGATATTAGGAAAAGAGATGTTTTATGAAAATGGCAATCACCTTGAAATAGATTTTTAATTAATTTCTTACAGGGCACTGCAGATTCTTGTAACTTTAAATAAACAAGTTATTTGAGAGGAGTGATGCCAGAAACATTTTAATATTTCATATATATAACTTTGGCATTTAAAACCACTGCTGGTTAATACAAGGCAAAACTTGCACATACAGGTTTCATGAAAAACACACTGGAAGTATCCTGGCTTCAGCTGTACACAAGTTTATAGAGGACTGTGATGATGAATTCATTTTTTATGAATGCCCAGTAAAATCCAGGATTTGGAAGTGTGATTTGTTTTCTTCTCATCTCCTCAGCGCAGGGTAGGATCTGTGCTCTGCAAGGGGTAGCAGTGAGCGTGTTAGCCCAGCAGAACAACAGGGACCAGCAGTGTGTGCGTTGTGTGTTCAGGACTGGAGCCAAGGGATCTGTCATCACTGTGCAACATCTACCTGTCTTCGAGCTGTTAAAAACTGTCCATGTGGTGGAAATCCTGGGGTGGTGCTGCCTGATACATTGAAATAATCCGCCCTGGGGATTTTTGTTTCAGTTCCTACTGCAGATCCTTTTTGCAGTACACTAATAACTGTGGCAAGTCTTGATAAAAACATGTCATTAAAATGACTAATTACTGATCGTAACTGAATCCTTTATTATTAAATCTGACTTACTTGGAACAAATCCCAAAGATACATGGAGTACACCTCATAAGTTTTTAAGTCATGTAAAGAAAGATGGGGGAAAACCACGCTCTGCTGAAGTTAGAGAGGTTTCCTTGTCTCTGGACAAGGACACTGCTGCTCCCAGTTCACCGTAGGGAAGATTTATACTTGCAGAGCAGTGTCTTCAGAGGAACTGAGCCGTGCTTTGTGCCCCTTTAATATGAATGATCTGAGCTATTGCATGTGGTTCCCAGGAGTGTATGAATGCAGAGGGGCAGCAGTTAAGAAACTAAATTAGCTAGTGTAGGGTGGAAGGCTGTGCACCACCTCAGCCCTGATTAGTTGTACTCAAAAAACCTCCTCATTTATGGTAATGGAAGAGCAGACAAGTGACATTTGCAAACCAATGGAAAACTGAGCAGTGTTGGAAAAGAAAGGAGAGAGCACATTCCACTGTGTACTTAGGTTGCTTATTTGCCAAGTATAATTATTTCAATTACAATATTCAATAATACCTTTCAAAATTACTGAAGGAACCAAAATGTGACAAAGCCTGTGGTGTAGAACTCCATCTCTTAAAAACAAGAAGGAACTCCTGGCACACACAAAAAAAAAATTACAAAAAGGAAAAAGTCAAGTACTGGTTAAGATAAAAGTCTCTAAATGTATTATAGTTAAAAAGAATGTTACAGGAAAGATGACAGAGCATGTGCTTCATTTAGCATCAGCATTTGTCTAAAATACATTTGTGATTGGCAGGCAAAATATCAGCTCGAGGCAAACATTGCTGCTGCTTGTTCTAATCTTTGATTGAAGGGCTTCCCACAAACTGCCCTGTGGTGCTGTGAGAAGGAAAACCGCTGCTCTTTGTGGCTTGGATGGCCCTGCTTACAAATGCCCATTTTGGACTATCAGAAGCAGAAGGAACAGGGAAAGGGGAACACCCCACATATCTTAAAATAGGTGTAAGGCTCTGTTAATTTGTTGTAGATTTATCTTTATGGATTCAGATAAATTGGAAATTACAGGAGGGGAAACCGTGATGACATTGTAGGCATATGGACTGATGTAAGTGCTGTTAGAGGGGACAATAGTTTTAACTCATTGATATTTCAAGAGATTATGCCCCAAAGTGTCCTTTGAAAGGGCACCAACATAATGGATTATGATGATGTTTCATGTATAGTATTGTGCAGCTTATTTCTGAGCCTTGTTTTGGTTTTTGCTAAGTTTAGATTTGGTTGCAGACTGGAAAACTGTACAATTTAGGGCTTACAACTCCTCTTTATGGCCAAGCTGAAGAGTTCCCAGTCCTTGGATCTGCCTGCCAGTGGTCAGTAATAGCAATGTGAGGGAGTAAGGGAAAGGGCCCATGTGGAACAGCTTAGTATTGAACTGATTTCCCTGATTTTGACAATGTTATTGCCCAGTAGGTGAGCTTTTAAGAAAGGTGTCTTTTGCTTGTATCTCATTGTTCTGTTGAAATCGTTGTTTTAATAGTTGTTCTTGTTGGGATCTGTGAGAGAATGCCTGCTGTCCCGGGGATGCAGCCAGTAGCCTCTTTACAGCAGCAGCTTGGAGGAAGGTGGAGAAAAGGAGTGTGCAGGGCTCCTGGGGGGGCTGAGACACCCCAGGGTGTCACCAGACGGGTGGGAAGTGACACACAAAGGGCACGCAAGGAAATTGAAGGGGAGAAGACTTAAGGTAGCTTGGAGCTTTCACGTTTGGTCTGTACCTTTTAGTTTTGTTTTAATGAGACTTTGAGCTCAAAAGGGAAGTCAGGGAGAAGCCTGTGCACTTGTGTGCTAACCAAAGAAATGTTTTTCCTTTGGAGAGGTTGTCTCCGTTGACCTTCGGGCATTTAAAAGGAGCAGTACCTTTCCTCATGGAAGATGTGAGAGAGAGGTGGCTGTCCTTGGAGAGCAGAGCAGGATTGTTCTTTAGGGTTTATTCTCATTACTTTCTGGCATGAATTTGTTTCTCATGGTTTTGAGGGCTTTAATAGTTCCCATGGAGTCTGTTGTACAAAATGAAATGGATATCACTGGAAAACTTTGCTGTGGATGTCCTCAAATTATTTGTTTTATTTCAGTACTTTCTCCCCATTCCCTTGAATTTCCTTAGGACAGTCCACCTTTTCCTGAGTGTGTTTGCTGAAGAAAGCTGTTTACTGTGTGAGGAGTCAGGAGGGGCCCATTCTGTCATGCAAAGGAGATGAGCTGGTTAGCAGGTACCACCACTTTGCTGGAAATAGTTTCATTTTAGATGAGACTGCTTTTTTTTTCCCCTCTTCATTTTAGTTTTAAGCTTTTCAAAATGCATTACTATTATTACTGTTATTATTATTGATTATTGTAGTCCTGCACCTCCAAGGATCTTACGGTCATTAAAAATGGGCATAGACATATTTCCTACTGAAATTCCCATGGCCAGTCGTGGCTGCCCTTTGTCTGCTGCTCAGTTTTTCTGGGAGTGTAGCTCCAGGTGGGCTGTTCATAGGCTTTAAGGAAAGGAAAACCAGGCAGGATCCTAGTGGGAACCCCGTTGGTTCTCATGGGGATCCTGCCGGTTTGCACAGGCACTTGATTTAAAGTAACATTTATCACCTTTAACAGCTGGCCCAGTAGGTGTGAGGAATTGTGCCTGATCAGTTCCTGTGACATGGGCAGCAGTTAGGAATGGTTTACCTGGAGCAGCAGGATCACAGAGCAGCCTTCTGGTGGAAGCAGCAAGAGGCAGAAACCCCTTAGCATGTGCTGTCTGAGAGAGGGTAGATGGCATTTGTTGGGGTTGATGATGGCTTCTGTGGCTCAGACAGCCCTAGACTTCCTTCTCCTCATGTACTTGTTCCAATTGCTACAAAAATCCATCAGAGGTTCCTTTTAAAGAAGATAATACTTCTGCCTGGGAGGTCTCTGAGCTGCGAGATGCTGATGAGTGCACTGGGAAGTATCACTCTGTGCCTGCTCTCATCTTCTTGTCTATAGCATTTGATATTGCCAGGGGAGGCAGCAGTTTGAGTTAAATGAAATCTGATGGGAATAGCAGTTCAGATGTTCACATTTCTCAGAATAAAAAGTTCCATCTTCATTGGTGGAGAGTAGCTGAACATTGAAAAAAAGTTGTTTTGTGGCTTACTGTCATTACACATTTCCAGATTCAGAAATGGGTTGCTGAGGTCAGGACTACAGTGAAACTCTTGGCTGTCAGGTTCTGGTGCAGTGAAGAAAAAAAAATTTAAAAGCCAGGAATGCATGTCTTACATGGGTAATAATAAGACTACTGAGAATTCTCATTGTTAATTATATTAGAAAATTAGAGTAATAACATTTATGTTCCAAGGAATAAGCTAATTGCTGATTGTTAGAATCTGACTGAAAGCTATTCTGAGGTGTTCAGTAATCTCTTATTTAGTTATTGCTGCCTTCTTGTGTCTTGAGCTCAGCATCTCAGCTGGAGGGGAGGATTAGATGGAGCCCCCAACCTCCCACCTGTGTGTGATGTGTCACATCTGAGGCCTGACTTGCCTGCTCCTTTGCCCTGCAGCTCTGGGAGTGATTCCTGACTGGGAATGGGTGGCTGGAGCAGGAGCTCAGGCTTCCCAGGCAACTCCATCTGTGTCAGGGAAGTTACCAGGGGACTGCTGGATCAGTGTGAGTAAAGGGAGATTGCTTTTGCCTTGTTCCTTACGAAGTGTGGGTTTCTGTCAGTGGGGTGTTAATTCAGTTCCAGGGAGTTGATAGAGGGCAGGGGAGACGTTCTGAGCAAGGTCACAGCAGTCAGGCCATCAGTCCTGGTGGGAAGCACTGGGTGCTCCTGGGGAAAAGCAAAGCACTGCAGGAGACACCGGAGCCTCAGAGGGAACTTTGGGTCCCCAGCAGCCCTGTATCTGCCCTTTTTATTCATAGGTTATGGTTTCACCTTAAGGTTTAGTTCTCTTCATTTATTGTGCACTTTGGAGGGACAAAAGCCTTCCTCCTTTTCATTGTGGATTTAGTTGGAGCAATTTATAGCTCTTTGTTCCTGTGTTAACATTGCCACTTGCTGTAACTCCTTGTGACCCCTGGTGCCCTCAGCCAGCCCTGTTGCTGCTGCACGAGGAGGACAGAAATGTTTGGACAGTGCTGGACAAGGGGCTCTGCCCTGGGACAGTCCAGCCTGTGCCCGTGTGCCGGAGCGGCCGGGCTCTCAGCAGTCACACCTGAGCAGTGCTGGCCTTTGAGCTCCTCCCACCACTTGCGCAGTGTCACTTTTCCAGACACTTCTCCTCCCTCATCCCAGGATCACACTGGCCATTTATACTCATTCTGTGATGAACTGCATCGTCCATCTTGTTACTCTCTTCTACTCTCCAAACAATGAATGTGCGTTATTCTAAGAAACCATTGTGATTTTTTTCTGTCATGCTGAGCTTTGATTTGCGGTGCCATTGTAGCTTGTTCAGAAGATGCTGAGTATCACAGTGGATACTGGGGATCTCGGGTATTTGGTCTTAGAAAAAGGCTGTTGTATCATATGGAGAGGATCAAATTTGTAATGCACAAATATGCTTAGAAATCCTCTTCAGGTGTCTCTTCAGTGCCTCTGAAACTCTTGATTTTTCTTCAAAAAGATTTCTCTTTAAAGGCTGTAGATCTGCATTGCTGTTTGGTAATATTTTTATCCTAACATTTACTGTGGAAGAATAATAAGATAGCTCTGTTTAGCTTTGCTTTTTATTTTTTCTGTGAACAACTAAAGAAATGACTGTGGCTGTCTTCCCACAGAAAGGTAAGGAGGTGTTAGTTTCTTTCATGGAGTCTCTTAACTACCATCTGGTCATGGGATCATATCCTCCTGCCAGTAAACTCCAAATTCCTGTTAATAATTTCCTCTTAAGATGGCGGATAGTTTTGAAATTCTGATTTCAGAAGAAATTCCTACACATGTGTACCAAGTATTTTTTTCCTTTCCATTATGAACCAGTGCAATAGTAATAGATACACTACATTAATTAGTTCTCGTGGTGTTAATAATTGGAAAGTTTACTTCTTGTAATGTTTCTGGTAATGTCTTTTGTTGATGAGGCTCCCTAGTGATTTAATTATCATCTTGAGATAAGAAGACAAGGACTAGAAATCTAAGAGGTTGTGTTTTTCTTGTAACATAATCAGTGTTGGAGGAATCTGTTAGTTTTGGTGAGAGTTAGTGCATTGTTTTGTCAAATCAACTTGCACACTTTTCAGTAGCCATCATCCTCCTGTGCTCAAAACTGCATTTCATCAAAATCTCTCTTGCTTCAGGACCTCAGCAAATAATTTTGTACTGAAATTTTGCATGCAAAGAAAACCTAATGCAGGATGAAGAGACATCTTGATGCCTTAGGATTTTAACTTCTATATTTTTCAAATCCTGTAATGCATTAGTGTATAAACTCCATACAGAGTGTTAGTTGACTCTCCACATTTTGGTCAGACAAAACAATCCCTTTAGGCCTGAAATTCAAGGACACCCTGCAGCCTCAGGCCCTGAAAAGTATTTTAAAAAGTGAATTTGGGGGGGAGCAAACCAGGGGGAATATGTCTCCATTACCTGAAGCTGTAATTGGAGGATTAACCCCAGATATGTAAATGGACCAAACTTAAAATTGTCTGAAAAACTCGTGACCATTGTCCATCTTGGGTGTAGCCCCTCTGGGAGGCTTCTGACTGCCCATGGTGTACCTATTGAAGGTCTTTAATAAATACCTGCTTTTCTCTTAATCTTGTCTTGCCTCTGTTCCAGGGAGCCACTCCAAGGCATCCCCTTAACAATGGGTCAACTGCTGTTGTTCTGTAGTGCTAAAGTCAACATTTTTTAGAGCTGCAATTAAAAAGAGATTCTTATCTAAAAAAAAAAGAAAAGTTACCTAATTCTCAGATGATTTGTGTAGTTGCTTTCAAAACATGGAAGTAATGTTTAGGTTTCTTTGGAACTTGTAGCATCAACTCCAGAATATGGGATGAGGGAAGCAAAAGGTGGATAACACTAACCTGATGCAGAATAGGTGTAAGAACATCCAACCATGAGTAGAGAAAAGATGGGTCAGAAATATTGATGGCAATGGCAAGAGAGGTCCTAGAGCTGGTGTAGCTCTCAGAGTGAGGGCCACTCACAGTCCGCAGTGGGAGTTTAGGTGAGCAGAGAGCTGATGTTTCAATCTCACCGTGTGTATATTGAACTGGGAACTATACTCAGAGTAACAGATTGCTGCCTGTGGTGTTTAATGAACTGTAACTAAGGCTCTGGTGTGTAATGCTTTAGCTTGTGGAAGAATATGGTGCATTTTTACCCAGACAAGTGTTCCAGCATCCAGTTAAACTTCTGTTAATATCTAACTTGATATTCAGGTGGTGATGCTTGCAGGTCTTCAGATTTTCTTTAGCTCACATGTTCCCAAAGTGTTGAAGCTATCTATAGGTGAGCTGACCTGGTTGGGATTATTTGCTTCATTCAGGAGAGCTTGAAAGCCCAGCAGTGCCAGCGAGCAGGAGCACGTTGTGTGCCGTGGCTGAGTTGTATGAGGTGCTGCTTCTGCTGTGACTTTCACTGAAGCTATCCCAGGGTGTTTTCAAATGCTCCAAATCTGCCAGTGATACAGCAGTACTCAAAACACGTCTGGCAGTTTTTTCCTAAATTATTTTATGAATTGACTACAACCATTTCCATATTAGGAATTTTCTGTACTTTTGTACGTTTTTAAACTGAAATGCTTGTGGGCAAGAAAGCAATGAGCATGGTTGTGAATATTATTAAATGCTTAAGTTCTCCAGTTCTTTAACAATCGGTAGTAACTTTTGTCTCAGAAAAGTATTTTCATGCTGGAAACTGATACTACCTCTTGAATGTTGTGAATAGATTAATTAGCTGTTTGATCACATGCTCTTCTAAAAGAAACTAATTGTTGCATTTAATGCTTAGAAACTTTTTATCTAATGTGGACAAAACGTTTTGTTAATCATAGTGATATTAAAAGTTGAGATGCTGGTGTAATTAGTAATATTCTTGAATTGCTTTGGGAGCAGTGCAGCAGCAGTGGCAGGCTGGCATGCAGCCCCTGGTGTGCGGGGTGGTGCCGGAGGTGGGGGCAGCGCTGCACAGGCTCTGTGCTGCTCCCGGCATTTTCCAGGCTGCAGGCTGAGGCTGCTGCAGCGTTGGGCACGGCTGCTCTCCGCTTGAAAAGATCCCAGCATTTGCAGTTACGCAGTGGCATCTGGGGCTCTGCTGTTCTGGTGGAGTTACTCCTGCATCCCTCGTGTCAGCCAGTCCGAGCAGCGTTCCCAGTGCAGCTGGCAGTGCTCTGCACGTCCTGGCCACATCTCTTGTTTTAATGTTCTCTTTCACCAGGATGTCTGGGCTCTTTTTGCCTTTTAAGGCATGGCATCTAAAGGGGCCTTCGGGTTACAGTCCTGGGAATGTTGGGATTGCAAGGACATTTTGCACCATTTCCTTTAAACAAAAGCAAACCCCAAAAATTTTGGTGGATTCCGTAGGACTGCTTTAAGTTCTTCACTGTTTTCTCATTAAAATTCTTTTCTTGTTTTAGTATTTGTGGGATGTTTGATGTTTACTCATAATCGGAATTAAATGAGGTTTTAAAGGATACAGACTGATAGTGATGAAATAGAACTTTCACTTTTTAAAATAGCCAAACAGGCTAGTTAAACTAGAGGCTGTGCAGACCAAATACTTGACAAATTTTATGATTATACCCTTACTTCTTAAAGCTAATAAATTACTTAATATATGTTTGTTACCAGATTTACAGTACTGTGTTTTAATACTGTTTTGACTAGCCAGGTTTCCAGCACAGGCTGGCCTGTGAACATGGATGGGAACATGAAGCCAGTTCACAAATTATTTTTAAATCTTTAAAAATATTTTTCTCTTTTTTAAAAGCTGAATAGAGAATTCTCATAAGTGAAGCAATAGGGGTTTTTTGTATTTTATTTAAAAACCATGCAAATATGATCTCAGTAATGTGCTATATTCCAGCAGTGGCGTCTGTGCAGCCCCAAGACAAGAACAGGGCAGTTATATTTGCCCATTTTGTTTAAATAGCAAAGATATGATAAGCTTTGCATTTTTACAGCTTGACTTAATGAAAAATGCCAGGAAATGGAGTGGAGAGGACACTTCACCCTTGCTGGGAGGTTGGGGAGGGAAAGGTGCTGGGAGGTACCTCCTGAGCATCCCACACAGGTGTTACTAACAACTCATGAATGCTGATAGAAAATTGGTGACTGCTGACTTCAGTGACACTTGACTATTAAATTAATCGGTAAGACTGACAGGATTTGGCAGTGATTTTTAAGGAAGGTTTTATTTCCCTGCTTTGATGTCTGAAAGTGAGGCTTGCTAACATTCAGGTTACTGAGTGAGGCTTTCCAGCGGAGCAATTAAACTGGATTTATTCTCCATTTTGTTACTCACTGCCATTTTTTACTCTGTGTTACTATTGTGGTAAAGCCTGCATGAGTAGGACAATAGCAGCAAGTGGGGCAAATGGGGAAATATTTTATTCTCCCTTCTGCCCCCACTACTTGTAGCTGGCAGTGGCAGAGGAAGATGCAGATGACTCAATGCATACAAAATTACATTCAGTGTGGCACCAGAGAAATGCATGATGGTTTCTTTGACCTATTTTTGCCTGCCTTGTTGAAGAACGTGATATGCAAATGCTGGTCAGATTGTGATAAAATTGGACTTGAAGAAACCTAGCTGGGTAGTCCTGCTGTTTAAGAATTTCCACTCAGTGTTGTGTGAGTGCTTTAATTTCGGTTTTTATCAGCTCCCTGGAGCCCTGTTCTGAGGTCTGACCGCACTGCAGTGGTTTGTGTGCAGAGTTCCCTGGGCCAGTGGCCTGTCCCTCCCTGCTCCTCTGGGGCAGGCAGGGGGACACTGAGGCTTCTTGAGAGAATTGTTCTGCCTGACCTTGGTGAGCTGCAGCTGCCTTGAGGAACCTGTCCTGTCTGGCACCAGGGAACATCGTTACCAGACCAGCTTGTCCTGCCTGGGAATTAGAGATGGCTGTATAAACTCTGCTTGCAGGCACTGCCAGAATGAGCATGAGACAATGAATGGGAAAATTACACCTCAAGTTATCAGGATATGGTGAAAAAGGGGTGAAGAACCGTCTACCTCCCGTAGTTTTTCTGTTTGATGACACTCACTGTCGCCGTTGGCACAATTAATGTACTGTAGATACAAAATAAAACTTTCCATTTATGAGTTGTTGGCTTCACTGGCTTGTTCAGGAATCAAGTGATTAATGGCGAATATGAATGGGAAGGTAGAGATGTGAGACTCTGTGTTGGGGTTTTGTTCATTATTGTCTTGAAGGACCTGTTTCTTATGAAAATATTTTGCTTTGTGTCGAAAAATATTTTGACACAAAAATTATAGTTTCTGGGGACTGGAGGCACAGGTTCCTGTGGAGAGGAATTGGTGGGAGAAACCAGTTACGTTTTGCATGTTTTGTTTGCCTTTGTTTAAAGCATGGCTGTCTGTATGGTCTTCAAATGAACCTTCCTATAGGGTGGGGTTGCTAAAAAGCTGTTGATGGGCTTTTGTTTATGGGACAGGTGGCACACTACATTCATTTTTGTCTAGTCTGGAAGTTTTCTTTGAATCTCATTCAGATTTCAGTGGGGAAATGTCATTTACCTAAAGCAAAAACCTCCTTGCAATGTGTCTTGGCTTCAAATGCTGTTCAGTGGTTCTTTTGGTCATCTGCTTGTTGGATAAAACCTAAAATAAATCTAAATCAGACTTTTTAAGGGGGGGTTTATTGTTTTTGTTTTCTTAGGAAGAGCTGTATTTATTTTATCTGTCAAAACCTACTGTGTGTTTAATGGTACTTGAACTGGAATTGGTCTTGCATTTATCTAGCAGATAAGAATGTTTGCTGTAGAAGTGTGTCCAAGCAATAACAAAACTCTACTAATGTAGTTAGCAGGAAATAAGTCACCACATCATGTCTGTAGCTTTTTTTGTTCTAGATTCTATGATTAAGTTCACTTTAAAAATTGATGCATTTCTGTTTTAGCCAGTTGAGAATTTCTTCTGCTCACTGTAGTTCAGTTCATTTTTTGTAGAATAACTATTAGTTTTGATGTCATAAATGTTTCAAAACAAATATCATTCTGTTGTTGATTTTGAGTGTTGATTACCCTTGCTCTAAAATATGATCCTTTCTCCTAATACACCATCAAAATGTTTCAGGCCTCAGCAATACGTTCAGTGTTTAGAATTGGTCGTTTGCCTAAATTGAGAAGGGGAAGTCAGCAGTAGCTGAATTTTAGGGTTATAGAAAACTGCTAGAGGTGGCAAAAGAACAGCTGATTTAGTTAAGATTCCACATTATTTAATGCACTGAAGTTTTGCCACATTATAGCCAAAAGTGAACTAAGAAATGATGAAACCTTTGCAGCTCCATGTAATACACTAGAGGTGCAATGATGATCTGAAACTTATATTTTCTGCTTTTATTTCTACCGTCACCACCAAAACCAGATCAGAGGTGAATTGGGAGGCCTGGTTGAATTTCTCTGGGTTCATTTGTCTGTATTTGTGCCATTAGGGCACAATTTAGTTTATCTGGGTGCTAAATCACTGGTGGTGCTTAAGCTTCCCTCTCTAGTAAGTGTTGTTTTCCTAAACTTTCTATCTTGCAGGGAAAGTTTAATGCTCCTTTGTGATTTAAGGCCCCTTGCAGTCTCTTACCAGAGTTAATAACACTTTTCATGGAGTCTTGATGATGCAGACCAGGAGCAGGCGGGAAATCAGTCATTTTTTGCTCAGGGTAAAAGATGTTTTCCTGCTGGAGGAGCAGGACTGTGTTTGAGCCATATGATCCCAGATATTCATATCTGTGCCAGCTGTTTTAGATGTGGGAAATGCATGTGCTTTGCGAGGAATAAGACCCACTTCATTTCATGCATAAAGTTGGGACTGCTGGGCCAAGTAAATGAGAACAATAAATCTAGATTTTAATTCAAGAAAGTTCAATGTCTTCAGATACTTTAAGCAGTGTAAAAGCAATATATTCTTCCCTATTTTGTGCATGTGTATTCTGCTGTACCATTAATTTAAACAGTCTGGATGTAAAAATGTCTTGCTAGTGTGACATTCTTACTAAAATTCTGTGGGTATTTTTCAGGCAGAAAAAATGCTGACCATTTTGTGGTTTTTTGGAAATCATGCGTAATTATGTCATTTAACCACACAATAAGGCTTTCTGTGGTAATGTTTTAGATAAACAGGAAAACTCATTTTTTACTTTGTTTTCATTGCAGAACTGTCTTTTTTTTATTTTTTTAGCGCAAAGTTCTTTGATTATTTTCCTCAAAAATATAACACAACATATTCTGGCAGGAAAAATACATCATTAGCAACCTCCCAAAAGTTCTTTTTCAGTGTTGGTACCTGTCACAGCACGTTTTCTCCATTTTGAGGAAATACAGTGTTTTATGTCTGATGTGCCTGTGTTGCCAAGATAGTGATGTAAATATGAGCCATTTACATAGCCCCGAGGCAGATGATTTCTTCATTAAGGGCCCTTCTCCAGGGGAATTTGCAGGAAAGTTGAGATGCATGCAATAATGGTAGGAGGCTGATGTGGCTGACTCCAAGGACACTGGATCCGGGAGCAGAGGCTCTCTCAGGAATTCTGTGGCCCTATTTGTGGTGGCTGCATGGAGCTGCTCTGGGGGCTCAGTGCAGTTCGGTGCAGGAATTACCTCGGCAGTGCTGTGCACCCTGGGCAGTAACATTTGCCAGTTTATTCAGGGCTAAAAGCACAACACGGCATCATTGGGAACCACATCTCATATTTAATCCTCTGCTTGGGGCTTTTTCCTCCAGCCTGTGAGATGTGGTGGTGGGAGGTGAGGGATGAAGGGCAGGGAATGCTCTGACAGAGCACTGGAGCTGTGCTGCACACCCCGGCAGAGCCAGACCTTTCCTCAGCTTACCTTGAGCATACCTTGTTCCTTCTGAGCCTGTTCTGGTCACCAGATTCTTACAGGAGAAAGGTGTTAATGCAGGTAGCCTGGGATACCTCTGCATACACCTCAGCATTCAGAATTGTGTTTCCATTTTAATGCAATATTCACTGTACTTTCATTAAGAAGAGTGGAAGTAGAAAAGAAACCAAAAGCAACAGCTGAAAAAGAGAAACATCATTAGTAAAAGAGGGCTATACAAATTTTAGGGTGTTGGAGGAATTAGAGTGGAATAGCAAACTCTCCAAAGTACTCGGTGCAAAGAAAAACAGATGAAAAGGTTTGTTTTGTCTGTCAGAGAAAACTTTCTCTCTTGCCTTGGACTGAGAAAGTTGTAGCTGTGTTATTTGTAGGAAAGAGCAGTAATTCACGTAAGAGGAGGTTTCCACCACATTCAACTTCTTATTTTTCCTTGATAAACTAGCCTTGAAACTTCTGCTTGTGGAAAAACTTGTCAAATCTCATCACCCTAAACTATGGAAAGATGTGTGATTTGAAAGTGGTGGTTGCCTCCTGTGTTGGACAAATGTCATGGTGTTGGCCAAGACCTGTGCTCTGATACAGTGCCATTCCTCTGGTTTTCTGGGCTTCTTTAGCTTGTCTTGGAACTGCAGTTGTGGGAGGCAGAAGCAGGATTCTGGTTTTTGATGTTACAAAGCAAGGACTGAGCTTTACCAGCTGGGGATTTGGGTTTTTTCTCTGTTAGCTTTGTGTCTCAGTCACCTGGAGCAGTGCAAACCTGGATGGAGCGTGGAGGCTTCCCAGGAGGGCTGGAGGGTCTTGATCCTTGTTTCCTCCTCCCGGGAGAGTGTGTGTAGTCAACATGGAAAGGCAAGGCACCAGTTTTACCTGGGATGTGAGCTGTGGCAGGGGGAAGAGGAAAGGAAGCTCTGGAGTCTGCAGTGGGGCAGTCAATCTGCTTCAGGCCGTGGCAGCCAAGGGTGATCTGTGTTAATTCACTGCCTCATTTATGTACACTGTATCCTAAGTTATTTATTTCATACATTAAAAAACAAAGATAATGAAATATTAACACATGGTTGGTTTTTTTTAATGAACCCTTTTACCGGGCGAGCTGTGGCCTTTGAGAAGCAGCTTTGGTTCATGTGGCAGCATTTGTGCAACATTTTAAAGCTCTCTAGGTCAGGGGGCTGTGGAATCAACCCCATGTATTTTACTTTCATTTCATGTGTTCTGAGTAGTTTGCTTTTTTATTGAAAAGAAAGTTAGATTCCTCCCTGAGTGAATGGGCAGAGAAAGATCCTAAGTATGTTTTATAGAAGTTTCATATAACTTGTAACTACAAGTTGGAATGATGTTTCTGGCAAGTTTATAAATGTGTAGGAGGACAAGATTATCCTGATGTTTTGAAGAGAATATATTTTGTATTGAGGACTGAGATTTCTATTGTGATTAGGAAAAGGGAAGTTTCTGTAGGAGGACAGCTTTTTACTGATGTAGTGATTAATGTGGATTTCATTTTTGTCATGGCTGTGCTGTGAGACAGAAGTAGCAGGTAGCAGAAGTGTTATCTGTAGCACTGGCAGCATGGACAGTCTTTGAAAAGGAGGACATATATTTTTATTGCAAGGAAAATAACAGATTTAGTTGTAATCTTATTTGAAGTACCAAACAGTTAGAAATAAATTGAGTGTATGGGAGTATTGTCCTTTTCCTGTGTCCCTCCATCAGACAGGGACACAGTTGAGGTTTTCTCCCAGCCTCTGATGAATTTATTAGTAGACCTGGGCTGCCACATCCCAGGCCACTGTGCTGCTGCTGCTGCACGTCCTAAACTGATGGCACATCTTTACTTGTGTTTGAGATGCTTTGGGTTAAGTCAGGCCCAAGTGTACACAGCTAGTGCTTTTTTCTTAGAAGGGTGTGTCACAGGTAAATGTACCTTATAGTTTCTTAAGGGATAAAATGAAATCTAAATGTGGAGTTGCTCTGGAGTTTATTAATTCTGGGCTTGGGAATATGTAAATAACACAGGATTATTTGAGTTCATTGCTCCAAGTGCCTCTTCAGTACGTAATTAATTTCCAATGCTGTTGGCAGGAAACTCTTTGGTCTCTTTTGAGCTTTGCCAGCCAAGATGGATGTGTTGGCCTTGAAGAAGCAGTGCTGCCTGTTGTGGAGAGGAGTCAGTGCAAAAGTTGATCAGCCAAGCACTAGAGTTGTTGCCCAGCTAAGCATCTGATGTGCCAGAGGTTTTGGCTCCTTCAGCCTAATGTTGGTGGCACATTTCAGAGTTGTTCATGTTTTGATAAAATGAACCTAATATTTGGGGCTTGTACGACAGTATTTCTAGAAAATATTGCAGACCATATCTTCTAAAAGAAAAAAAAATTACAAGTGTCATAATATATTAAAAATAGTGGCAAGAAAAGTAGAAACTTTATTATACTGGAAAATCCAGAAGTAGAAATTCTGCTGGCTAACATTTAGCATTAATATGTGATGTTGATCCTTCTTGAAAGTGCAAAGATTGAGTTTTACAGCTTTTTATTTTTAATTGCATTGCTATCTTCAGTTTTGAGGCTTGTGTTTACAGAGAAGATGAACTTCATTACATGCTAATATTTTAAAATGAGGCTGTGTCTAATCAGCATTTTTTTTGTATGTGTGTGTCATTGCTGAAATCATACTTTGATTCTGCTTTGATTCTGAATATTCCATTTCACACATGATCTTTCTTTTTGAACCTATTCCATGTCAAAGATAAAACCTGAAGTGTTTAATCACTGGGTATCCATTGAGAATTTGTTTGATATGAATTGACCTGCTCTGTTAGCTGACAAAAATTAGTGTAATATCTGCTCTCTTTAATGAACATGTGCTAAGTGAACTGTGAGAGGTTTTCCCACCAAGTGTGAGGGGTTTTATTAAAGTAGCTTTGCTGAGTTTTAATCTGGTTTTAAGTTAACATTTTCTGCTGTATTCTGAGGTATGTGGCAAATCAACATGAGGGGTATTGTCCGTCCCTTTCTTAGAATTACTGCTCATGTTGGTGGCAAAAATTCTTTCTTGGTGACTTCTTTCAAAATCCTTTTTCTTCATTCTGCAAGTTTGCTGTGGGAGGCAAAGACAAACCAATGGGTGAAGCATAAAAAGTGCTTGAAGGAAGTGTATCTGCAAAACACTGAAATTGGCAAAGAAGGATTTAGCAGAAATTGTTTTTTATCCTAGCTTCTATCAATTTTCTGAACTTATCTTTGGGCAAAACATTCAGATTCTTGAATATTTGGCTCTGAGGAAAGTGTCTCCCTTAGTATCCTCATCCTCAGATTGAAGTGCTTACTGCAGAATTTTGTGGCACAGAGAATTCTTTCTAAAAAATGTCAGTGGGTGGATGGGGGTGGTTGTCCTGAAAACCAAAGCAAAACACTCTTAAGGTCTTTCTTGCTTGTCCTGGAACATGCAAAAACCCCAACAAAACAACAAAAAAACCCCCAAACCATCCATGCAACTGCTTCTCTTGTGTCAGCTGTGCTTGAGGAGGAATCATTTGCACACAGACGTGGTGTGAGCTGTGTGCCCGTGGTGTGTCAGTGGCGTCCATGGTACCCATGTGGTGGCACCTGTCCCTGCTGGCTGATACTGGCCTCTAGGGGGGAATATATTTTAGTTTTGTCCACTGGGCAGACTTTATTTTCAAATACAGTGAGTGTCAGGGTTTTATCCTAAATGGTGAATTCAACTGTTGTTGAATTCAGAGTGCACACGTGTTAACTCTTCCAATAAATCCTCTGAATTTAGTGTGACCTATCATTATCCCAGTTCCATGGTTGTGTTTGCAGCACCAGGGGATTTTCCTTCATCTCTTAGCTGCTTGTTTTATTGTGCTATAAGGGAATGATACAATACGTTTTTCTATGAAATACAGTGTACTGATGATGATAAATGTGAAAAAGGCAGGCATTTTTGGAGACTGATAGAAATCCTGAATCTAATCTATTTTGAATTGATTTAGATCTCAATTGGTAATGAATTTAGTAATAAGCTTTATTGAAATGTCTTTCGCAATCACACGACATTAATACTCTGTAATTGTGCTTGCAGTTGACAAATGCATTCCATCTTTTAGTTTTGGAATAGTTTATCATGAGTGAAAAATGAAATAAAATGTTAAGGTGCTGTTTGCATGTTAAGCCAGTGGCCTGCAGGGGTTTCGTGCTTTTAGGGATGTCTTGGTCATTTCGATGTTGGAGTCCTTGTAATTTTGCTCAAGTGTTCTTTGTTGAATGGGACAAATCCAGAAAATCTTACATTACTTTGCTTTTGTTTCTTGCTCCCTAGACAGTGCCCTGTTGTAAACTAAAATCACACATTCCTGAGTGTAAACCGATTATGTTCCCAATGGAAATTTCAGGAATACTTGTGGCTACTTTCAAAATGTGGAAATCTATTTATTTCTTTTTCCACTTGTTTTTCTTCCCAGCTTTTGGCACTGACGGCGTTCATCTGCATAGAGACCATCATGGAATGCTCCCCTTGCGAGGGCCTTTATTTCTTTGAGTTTGTGAGCTGCAGTGCACTGGTGGTTACTGGAGCTCTTCTGCTTCTCTTCAGTCTGAACCTTCACACAAGAATACCCCAGATCAACTGGAATCTTACCGTAAGTTCATTCAAATTCTCACTCTGTTAAAAATAGCTGCAAATCTGGTTTAAGTTTGGTCTTTGGGCTTTGCTTTCTCCTGCTGTTTAATATTGTGTATGAGTGTTCTTTATGCTGAGTAAAGTATACATTTTACTTATATTTATTTTGAATGCTAATAGCAGAATGAGCTGTGAAATGTAGCAAGATTAAACTACACTAAGTAGAACGAAAATTGTGTTCTGTGGTAGATTGTCTTTGGGAGGACAAACTTCCTGTTAATGCCAGCAATTATGCTTTGTGGATGATGTGGATAAAAATGCAGCCTGTAGTTATTTAACTTTGAGAGATACTGTATTTACAGCAGCCCATTGTTCTCTCTTAACCTGAAAGTTTTTTATATTAGGACAAATTTGCTTACACATATTTTCTTACATAGACTAATACAATCATTGGGCAGTAGTGTAGAAAATCAAGTGCTTTCTCTGAAAATTGGGTGTTTTGTATTTCCTACATACCTAACTATTAAACATTGACTGGCAATGCTTAATGTGTTCTCAGATATGAGGAGTTTTAGGAAGAGAACTGCTGGTGGTGCACATTCCTTTTGTATAAATCTCTATTTTCATGCTGTATTCTGAGTTAAACTTTCAGACTGGGTTGCATAAACACAGGTCACAAAATCAGCATGTTAAGTCACTCAGTAACTCAGACATGTTAAGTCATTCTTAGCAAAAGATCTGTCAGCTTCAAGGACAATATTTATACCAACGTCTTTGGACAATACAGATACAATTGTGCCAGTGTTCTGTTTTATGTTATAACAGTAATTTTGCAAATACTATTGGAGTCCCACAGCTTTTTAGACTTCTGTCTGATTTTTTTTTTAATGTAATTTATTAATGTTGCAGTTTGCTTAGTTTCCCAGCCTAAATGACTTGTTTAAATTGAGACTGGAATGTGGAATCAGATGATCCTTTCCACCCTGAGGCTGCATAGTTAATTGATGAATTCCTTCTAGGAGTGTTTGGTAGATAGATTAGGTGTTCTGCAAGCTGTGGGTGAACTGTCTAGAAATTATCCCTTTGTGGTGGTATCAGTTGTGTCTGCATAGCACCTGTTAGGAGATATTTTGGGGAAGGAGGGGTTAAAAATCCAATCAGTTGTGCTTTGGGGCGTGTTTTGTTTTATAAAGGTATTTCAGTTTTTGAGCAGTGGTCACGCTCTGCACCCCACGCCTAAACAGCATCGGGGCAGCATAAGCAGCTTGGAGATCAGCCCAAGGGTGCAGGGAACACACTGCAGTGCATTGCTTTAGTTTATACTGCCAGATGCAGAGGCAGGAGGAATTTGCCATCATCTCCCAAGCCTCATTCTGTTAGTTGTGTACTGAAGATTAAATGCTCCTTCCTTCCTTACACCAGAGTTCTTCAGAAGTGAGAGGGGAAGTGGCAGCTTGTGTCTTCCATCAACTGATGACACCATCCTTCTTCCTGGTGTTTCTTACAGCAATATGATTATATTTGATTTTTATTCATGATTATTTGATTTTTGACAAGCAGTTGGGACTGTTCCTCTGACAGGAGTGAGGGAGTGCCTTCATTATTCATTATTCAGAGTGCTTGGGACCATTCTGTGATTCTACAGGTGTTTCTGCTCCTGCAAGTACAGAGTGTGAGGTCAAAGGCTGCTGATAAAACCTGTGGGATATTACTTTGGGCAAGTTAGAAAATTTAAGAATGTAGGATTCTGGCTGATTTTTTAATCTTTTGCTCATTTTGGCATTTTATTCTTTACAATTTAAATGTATGTTCATACATTATTTGCTTCTTTCAATATTTATTACTTCCCTGTGTTTTGATGGTTATTTTTATACTTTTGCAGCCTCTGTATATGACACAGTTACTACAGGAGTTGCTTTCTGAGCAAGTCTGTCACATCCCTGAGTGCTTTAGGAGGAAGTCATTCCTGCTTATGTATGAATTCATCAAAATACATGCTTTTAAATATATATATGACTTTATGATGCATATTTCCCTTATGGAAAGTCTCAAACATGGCTTTTAGAAGCTGTGGGAGAAGAAGAGGCTGTTGCAGTGCTTGAAGAAATTTAATCGACTTAAATTTAGGAAGAAATCTTTCTTGAAAAATAGCACTTCTTTTTAGGAACCATTGAAAATATTTGCTTTCAAATGATCCCGTGTATTAGAAAGTACCTAGCTGTCAACTGCTATTGTCCAATACAGGATTGTTTCCTTTAAAAGTTCATTAAAATTAGAATTCATCCCAATGTGTTGTGGATATTGGCAGATGTCCCCTCTCCCTGGCTGGAATGTAAATGTGGATCAGTATAGACTAGGATCTAACAGATATGCAAAATTGCTAAATTATTTTTAAATATATATTTTTAGCCATTTGGGGAAAAGAGATTTGTTTTGATCCTAATTAGAGACTTGCCAGTCATTTTCATATTTTCCTGAGGTAAACATGCAAGAAACAGGGAGCTGGTGAGGGCAGAAAAGAGCCTTGTCTGTGTGTGTTGGAGAGAGGCTGGTTTGTTCCAGCAAGATGAAAGAACAGTCCCTTGTCTGAGTTGTGCAGCACTATCAATATTATGCAAAAATGCAAAAGCTGGGGAACCTGTCAGTGGAAATTTCCATTTCCTTTATGCCTCACAGCTCCAAGGGAGCCCATTCTGCAGGGAGACAGGAGTGTGGCCCAGGGGAATGGAGAGCACAGCAGCTCCTGCTCCACCAGGAGCCCAGGCACGTTTGCTTTCAGAGAGAGCTAATGAATTTTGCCCTAGTTTTGTCTTTGCCTAAATTATCCTTTTTTCTAAAATTCATGATTTATGTTCTCATGTGATATGCAGGGAGAGCTGAAGGTCTGGTATCCAAGGGGTGAGCGTGAGCTGGCGCTGTAGGGGCAGGGCTGGGCAGGAAAGGTACTGGAGTCCTGGGGCTGTGGTGTGACTGGGATCCTGCACTGGGATCCTCTCTCCTGCTCACAGAGACACCTTAGTGGTGCCAAGGAGCTGGGAACACTGGCATTTGGCAGTGTCCCTTGGATGGGAGTTTGTGTGACAAGGGAAACCTGATTATCTGAGCACCAATGTAAATCATTGCACGTCAGCCAGCAGAATGAGCTGCTTGTCTGTGTGTAGGGAAAGGAAATCTTCCAAGACATTTTGACCGTTGATTTTTTGTTTCAAATTATTTTCTTGAAGCACTCACTGGAGTTATGGTAGTGTATTTTGGGAGTCCAGTTCTGACTGCAGAGCTTTTCAGCTTAGAGCAGCTCAGAAGTGCAGCACAGAACTGAGCACAGTACAAAACCAGAGTTCCAGCAGGCTGGACTCAGTCCCAGGGAAGCACCAAGGAGCAAACGGGGGCCCAGGTGTGTGTGTTAGAACACACAGACCAGCTGGGGAGTTCTGTGCTGCCTGAACATTGATTTCATCATCTCTGCAAGGTTGGGTTTTTTTCATTGTTGCAGCAGTGGAAATTTGTGTGCAAAGCAACTGACACTTGAAGGAGTTGGCAGAAAATTTCATGTGGTGCCCCATTGCCAAACTGTCCTGTGCCAGCCTTGCCTCTGCAGAGTGTAATTACAAAGCTGTAGTTCAAAGACCTTCACAGGGCAATCTTGATTTTTACTTCTATTTTTCGTTTATTTTCCCCCTTCTATTTTGAACAAACATCTTGCTTTCCTTAGCTGTTGAATGAAAAATTAAGTCAGTCATCCTTGACCTTTATGTTTACTGCTCCCAAAATAGCAGTACCTATTAAGGATAAAAACAAACATTTTATAAGTTTAAAAACAATTGTTAGAATTAATTTCCTCTAGACTCTTCATGAGCTGCTCTCATTTAGTGCATGGTGTTAATGTTACTCTGTAATAAATGCAGTCTTAAGTTTTAAATACAAGAAACATCATGTATTTTGGTAGTTATTGGAGGTGTGGTCTATTGCTTTGTGACTAACTTTCTGAAATTTATGTTAATGCATTCTCCTATTGGGGAGGCAGTGCTTATGTGTATCTTGCGTTTACCTAGATAACTCTAAATATGTGAGGGGAAAAAGGAGATGGCAATTAATGCTCATACAGGTAATTTGGTTCTTTCTACCTAGCACTTATTTTTGCGTGATGAACCATGTTTTCATTTTTAATTGTAGTGCAAAATACTCAGTGTTTAATAACGGAATTCTGGGAGTTTGACCAGAGGTGCTTGATTTAGAGGACTGTTTGTAACCTTCAACTTGATAGCCTCATATAGAAGCAAGGAAAGATGTTCCCAAACCTTGCAAATAAAGTACTGGTTGGAGGAAAAATTAAGGTCATTGTACAAAAAATATTAAAATAATAATTAAAAAATATTAATAACCACACTCTCCCCTGCTTCCCCTGACAAACAAGCCAACAAACCCAAACAAAACTAAAAGGATGTGTTGCTTTGAGCTCTGTCTTCTGTGAAAGATAAATCAGACACCAGCAGACCACTGATTTGTCACCTTTTGTGGCAAAGGTTGCAATGCCTGCACAGGCTGTTGCAATGTGCAGGCTTTTCTTCCAGAGTACATTAGTTTAGCCACTCCAATCTCCATCTAGATGTAACTTTTGGATTACAGAAAGCAAATGACAAGAGCAACCACCAGTTTAAATGTCATATCCCTGTTTACATGGGTGTCAGCTGTAATAGGGCACTGTCTGCCTTTTAAAGAGTGCCTGGTCACTTGTGCAGTATGACGTACAGGGTAAAAAGGCTGGGCAGGAATTTTGATTGAATGATTCTTAAAAGCTTGTGTGAAGTTGTCGGGCGCTGTGGATAAAGACGTGTGGATGTTACTGAAGCCTCTGAGCATCTGAGGCAGCTCCTGGTGATGTCCCAGCCTGAGCAGCAGCATGGAAGATTTAGGAGTGACTTGGTGGTAGTTGCCAGTCTGTTAACAGAGCTCTCATTTGTAGCACCAATTCAGCTTTTCCATCCTCATTAATCCAGGAGCTGTACCTGTCTGGACCCTTAAAAACAGGAGTGGGGGATGGTCACAGAATCATGGAATGGGGCTTCCCACCTTCACAGCAGAATCAGCAGACCAAAAGCTGATTTGCCCTCTTCTAGCATAAAAATATTTATCTTGGCATAAGCCCATCTTCATCCACGAGTTACAACATTTCCTCTGCCTTGTTCTCCCCCTGAGTGGGACAGAGAGCAATTCCATGGCCTTGGATGTTCTCCTTTGGACTGACAGGACCACTGGGGACTGAACAGAATGACTTGCAAATAAGGAGCAAGTGACCAGAAGTCATTTGTTCATTTGAAATAATCTTGGAAAGGAGAAAGGGAGCAGCAGCAGCAGCCTGGAGTGGGTTTGATTCAGCTCAAAGATTTGATTGTTATGGATGGCAGCTCAGTACAGTATTTTATGGCACCACATACTGTCTCATGAGGTTGCTGTAATTTCAGCAGAAATTCTTCTACCTCTGTGATGTGGTTTTACTTTGTCTATAAATATAATAGCAAGAATTTCAGCTTCATCATGGCCAGATTTGGGGCAGCTCATCTTTTTTCAATTAGTTTATTCTTCTTATTGTCACGATTATTCATTTTTCATTTTCTCTTACGTGGAAAAAACTTGCAGTATTTTAGGGAGTGTCTTCTGCTTCTTGCTGTAGTTTGTTTTATTTTGCCACTTACTTCACTCAAAACTATTGGAGTTTTTTTGCTTTTCTTATCTTTCTGCTCTAAGTAGTAGCTCCCATATTTTGGATTAAAAACCTCTACTGCTGTGTGCATCTGTGATGTTACCATTACGTGTGTGTGTATGGCAGTGTTAGTGCTGTCATTGCTCCTTAAGCTCCAAACAGTCTGCTCTGAGGGTATGAAATCATTTTCATTTTAGCTTTTTCAAAAACCAGTCAATGTGAATCAGTTGTTAATTGCATTAGAAAGGTTTGACCTAAACAAGGAAAACGAAGTTTCAGACATGAATAAATTGGAGCCTCAAGATAGAATCACTTCTTTAGTTGTTGAATTCTCTGTATGGAATTTGATACTCTTTGTAAAGTAAGCTAGAATAAAATGCCTGTGATTTGTTTGATGATTTGATGATGACAAGTTTCTGATGTACTTATATCAGAGCACATTAGAAAAGGCATTGGCAGTTTAATTTCAGCAGGATTTTATATTTTGCAGCTTGAAAGAAGCCTTCAGGTCCATTTGTAGCATGGTGGTGATAAATGTGTCATGTTGTGGACAGGCCTGGCCCTCTTGCTTACACTGTGCTCCTTTGGGAAGGTCCCCAGGGTGATGGATTCTAAATGTCAGAGGTCAGCAGGATTAATTCATGAGCACAACTGACCCCATAAATCATAGACCATCATGTGCCATCCATGTAGTCTTTAAGTATGGTACTAAGGAAGTATAAAATGCGTGTGTCTGAAGAAGCATAACCTGGATTTATAAGAAGTGAAAGGGTAGAATATTAAATACATCTTTGGCTACTTGTTCTGATGGTTAGGTCTCCTGTAATTATTTAGAATATTGAATATAACTGCTGCCTTAACTTGGCCGCAGTTGATTTTGTTTTGCTGTTAATTTTCTTGGCTTTCTGATGTTAAGCTTTTAAAACAACCAGTATTTTTAATCATTTGAACACTGGAGTCCTCACATACATAGCTCAATCTTTTTAATATTCAAAGCTGGTTTAGGTTCTTTTGATTCATACTGTGAGAAATTTTCTCTTCTTTTCAATAACTTCTGTGGCTCTTGTCTGTACCCTGTCCAATTTTTCAACATTCTTTTAAAAATGTGGATACTAGACCAGGATGCAGCATTCCACTGTCCCTTGCAAAGGTAAGAGTATCACCTGTCACGTCCAAAGGAGTGCAAAAGTGATTTTTCTCCCTTTTTTTGATCTTGAGATGCTTGCTGACAATAATTACTAAGTTCTTCTGAATTATTTCTTCTAGGATTTTGTTTCTGTTCTGCAAGTCCTTCCTGTAGATGCCAGATGTACTCTGGTACTAAAATACACAACTTGACCTTGAGTTTAATTAATTTATATATTTTTAATTATCCAAGGGCTGCCCTCTCCTCAGTATTTAGTTTCTCCATTCTTGGTGATGCACATATATATTTACATAGACTTGGTGGAAGTGTTGAAGCTGGATCTGTTGTAGATCTAGTGAGACTTCCCCTCTAGTGGGAAAAAGGTTTGTGCAGGTGAGAACCACAGCTCGTGTTGGCAACTGCAGGAGCACAATTAGAGCTGTAAACTCAGAGCTGCAGAGGGGCATGTTGGAGAAATTGTGTAATGCCATTTATTTTCTAATACCTCTGTTTATATAAAGTTCAAAGTTTATCTCTGCAAAGCAAAAGTTATATAATTAAAACTGCAGAAGCTAGGTAATAGAATTTGGATTTGTTTGATGTCCTAAGTGCCAGGTAGCATCTATCTCAGTGAGCTTGAGCAGGGATAAAAAAAATCTCTGAATGCAGGCAGGTGAAAAATAGTTAGGCATTTGTGAGAGCCACAATTTGCGTTTGTTTCTTTACTATTTGATTAGAGTTTGGGTCTGACTGGGCTCGTGACGTCTGGACAGGAGAGTGGAAGTGGCCATGAGCCATGGGAGCCTTTCCAATTCCTTGGGAAAGTCCCAGTTTGAGATGAGGACCAGGCCACCGTGATGCCTCACGCAGGCTGGACACTCCGTTTTGATAACCAGCTGTTGCTGAGTCAGTACCCTCAAAATAGATTGTTTTCTGTGAATAACACCCTGCCAGAACCTTCCATTCCTGCAGTTCCTTTCTGCAGCATTCTGTAATCATGGCTGGGAAAAGAGATGTTTTGGGGCTGGCTGGGTGGCATTGTTCCCTTCAAAATCCTTATGCTGTGTAACTGGAACATAATTGTGGGATTCATACCCAGCAGACTAAGTTTAGAGTTACGTCTTAAGCCTTCTAAGCCTGACTTCTCATTGCACTTCACAAGATGCACTTTGGAGAAAAAATAAAATAGAATAATTATTAAAAAATGGAAAAAGTGAAGGAGCTGTAACAGGAAGTGAGCTTGCCTTGCATGTGGGAGAAGAGAATCGAGTAGAACAAATTGTCCTTGAATTCTAATTATTGTGATTGTTTTTATGTGCTGGGAGTTGTCATGTTCACTGTGGTTTTGTTTTGTGTGGGTTTTTTGTTTTCTTTACCTCAAGCCTGTAAGTTGCACAGCAATCTTGAATGCAGGTTTTCTTTCTATCCCTTCTGTCTATGGTAGTATTCACCTGTCACTGATTTGATATTCATGCTGAATTGTCCTTTCTTGCACCCTGACCTCATTCATTCATGGTAGTTTTGTGGTTTGGGAATGGTGTTCCCCAATTTAATGGGAGCATGTAGACAGTGCAGTGTCCATACACATCAGATTTGAAAGCTGTCCTGATAACACACTGAACACCTTGTCCTGAATGAATCTAGACTTGGTTTCTTCTATTATTTACACCCTTGAATATTTTTTCCCTCGAGTGTGATCACTTAGTCTTGTATTGATGTAATTATTTTTGTGTAAATACCTGCCATTCAGAATTCTTCCTTTGGTTCCAGTGACATGTTAATAACCCTGTTTGAGGTGAGGCAGGGCAGCATCACCATCTGAACACCAGTGACATGTGCTGCACACGTGACAGGAGTTGTGTGTAGCAAGTTGCTTTTCTTTGCTTGGAGCAAAGCTGTTTTCCCTGAGCATGTTGCTGTGTATATGTTCTAAAATGTCTCCTTGAAACATCAGTTTTATGCAATAAAAAGGTAAAAATCTCTGTTCTGACACTGCTGGCAGCTGTTGCTCACAGAAGTGGCACAGGACATGCAGTTTTGTTCAATGCAGGCTCAAGGAATGGGTAGGAAAGCCCCTGGCTGGTGTGTGGGCAGGGCAGGAGTTCTGATGGGATGTGAGGAGCAGGGGTTCAACAGTTCAACCAGCCAGGCTGGTTCAGCACCAGCTGGGGTGGAGCAGGGTGATCCCATCCCTGTGCTGACAGAGCTGATGTTCCAGGGCTGCAGGGTGCTCTGGGTGCTGTGGGACTGCAGCTCACACTCCTGCTGCTCCCATGGGACACCTGGGCAACTGGCTAGGAACTGGCAAAGGGTTGCCACACTTCTTGTTCCAGCCTTCTGTGTCATCACTTCTGATAAAGCAAGCCATCATCATGTAATGCTACTGAATTTTTTTTTTTTAGGATCTGGTCAACACTGGACTCAGCACTTTCTTCTTTTTCATTGCCTCTGTAGTACTGGCTGCTTTAAACCATAAAACTGGAGCAGAAATTGCTGCTGTGGTAAGAATTTAAACTTGTTTATATCTCTCATCTTGTATTAAAATTAACTTTCACTCATTGATTGAATACACCTGTTGCCTTTGTCATCACAATTTACTTCTACTTTCACAATTTGCTGTGAGACAGTTCTTATTTTAAGAGTGTTAACATCCTTGGAGATTTGTCTGAAGGCTTGAGGCAAGAACAGCAGGAAAATGACTTGCAGAGAACACATTACAGTTGAACTTGCCTTTCTCTTTGGTGCCTTACATGATCCTCTATGCTGAAAGCCTGTGGAAAAGATAGAGCCAAAAAGTCAGAAGAAATTGAAGCTGCTTACACATAATTTGCTGAGTTCTTGCTCAGTACAGATGATTTTTTGTTCTGTGGAGTGAGTGTAGTAGCACTTCAGGGTTTTAAATCTACAACACTCAGTTTGAACAAACCAATTTTGTGTGTGAGTTGGCGACCACTTATTATTTTCTTTTTTATTTTCTTTTTAACCTGGCTTTTAAAATCACATGCGTTCTGCAGAAGCATAGAAAAAAACGTGCCAAGCAGCTGCTTCTCCAGGCTGATGCTCAGGACTTGTTTGTGTCCCACACTTTTTGTGTGCACCCTGAGGAATAAATGAGCTTTTGGATGAAGAGCTGGTTTCTTTACAAGGGGGTCTTCCACTGGGGCTGCACTGCAGGATTTAATTGTCATGTTGGTAATCAGAGAACTCTGTTTTCTGGGATCATTGATCTTAGCCACTTTTGCAGGTTCTCTAGTTCATTGAGAAGAAAAACATAATTTCCCAAGCCATGATGATTTGTCAGTGGAAATAACTGGACTTGTTGTAGGAAACCGGACTTCTGAGGACTTTGCTGTGAAACTACTTTCTTCTTGTTTTCAAAAACTTGTCTGTGACAACTCTTTCTGCTCCTCGTAGGTGTTTGGTTTCCTGGCCATGGCAGTGTACGCTGCGAACACGTTTTTAGCAGTCAGGAAGTGGCGGGTGAGCAGCAGGCAGCAGAGCAGCCGGCAGAGCAGCGACTACATCCGCGCTCGGACAGAGTCCAGGGAGGTGGTGCACCGCCCCGAGATCCAGCGTCTGGACGCGTGAGAGCCACCCTCAGATGGGACTGAAAGGGAAAAAAGCGCTCGGCTCCCTCGTGGAATAAGGGGTTTTGCTTTATTTAAGGAGGAGAAGGTGGATCTGAGGGTGGCGGAGGACGCCCAGCCCTGCTCGTGTGCAGAGACGCGTTGAGCCAGAAGCTGCTGTCACGGAGGTAGAAAACGTTGGTTGTTCAAAAGGAAGATCCCCTCAAGACCTCCACATACACATGTGCATATATTATATAGCTCATAAATATGTAATATATGTCTGTTCTGAAGTATATCATCGTTTTGGATTAACTGCACAGCAGTTTCCTTCCTTCTCTGAAGATCCACTGTTCCTTCATCTGCCCCAGAGACAGAGCAGCCCTGCCCTGGCTGGGTGAGGGAGGAGGGACATCCCCGAGAGCAGATGGAACCCCTGGATGTGCCAAGGAGGCAGGGGCACTCAGCAATAACTCAGCCACGGCCGTGCCAGCCAGCGGGGCCTGTCCCTCCCAAACCGTCTGTCTGTCCTCCCGCTCCCTTGTGCCCTGAGCCTCTGCACACCTGCCTGCCTGCCAGGCCCATTCCACGTGTTCTCCTGGCTGCAGCCTGCTGGGAAAGGGCCACTGGCCACTCTGGACTGGGCTGAGCCTGGGCGGTCGCTGCTGAGTGTGAGTCGGTGGTTGTCTGCTCGTCTTGGGACACATTCCAGTTTTCATTCCAAAGTGGGAAAATAGATATGTTTAGGAGATGGGGAGGAGAAAAAGGGCTTAAGGGGCACAGTAGAGAATGAAGGGCTTGTCATCCTATAGGCTTACATTCCAGCCATGGCTTTCTTTTTCTTTTTCTTTGTTTTTTCTTTTTTCCTTTTTTTTTTTTAAAAGGTTCAACATTTCTAGATGGTTTTGCTAGCACTTGCTTTCCCTCTAAGTCCAGGGTAGGCAAGAGCTAGCAAAAATTTATGTGCTTTTAAAGTGTTCCTAGGCTTGCAATGTTGTGATTCATGTAAGATAAATATTTCTTTTTGGAAGGATGGTTGTTCTAAAATTAAACCTAAATTGGTAGTAGGTAAACCTGATTTTTATTTTACCTGGGTGTTTCTGCAGATTATTGCCCTTACGTTTCTTTGGAAAATGAATTTAGCAGATTGGAAAATAATATGATTGTATTGATTTGTTTAGAAATAGTTTTACTTAGCTGAAGTGGGTTTTTTTATTTTCCTTGTACTTCCAGTGAATGAATTACATTTTCTCTACTTACTCAGAACTCAAATTCAGCAGTAATTGGCTAGACAATGTCACAATATTATTAGGAAGACATCTTGATATTTTTCTCTTTCTTAGGTGTTTTTATCTCTGTAGTGCATTATTTGGCATTTGTGTGCCTGTGTGAAGACATTATATGTGGGAGGAGATCTCTAGAGCTGAACTCCTTTGTGGTGTGAGGAAAATGAAAATCTGTGCAATTGGTGGAACTGTTTGTCAAGTATGCCTGAGTTTCTGTGTCCTGCTGGGGCTGCACTGCTCAGGGTGAGTGCAGCACCTGGAGCCTAAAGAACAACGGGCAATGTGTTGTTGATAAGTCATTTAACCATGAAAGCCAAGCTACACCAAACAGGAGATCAGGACAAGTGCCTGGGCTTTTCTAATGCTGGAGGGAGCTGGGATAGTGAAAGTGTGGACCTAATGCTGCAATATTCAAATTGAGCAGTGGAGAATTATTTTGATGAGTGAAAAAAAGGTGACAAAAGTGATGCCTTTTCATTTTCAATGTATTGACATCTACAGTGCATTTCACCTTAGTGGCTGAGATGGAGATTAAAATTCAGAGTTACTGGCGAGGTTAAGAAAAATTTGCATTTTCTTCATGATTGATGGTTTACTGGTTCCTACAGTAACGTTTTATTATGCTTTATTGGATATAATGCCAAAGGGAACACCAGTTTAAAAGAAGATTCAACCAACTCTTGGTGTTGGGTTAGAACAGAGACATTCCACAGAGGGCTGTCTCACCTGGGTGCATTCCCTGAGCAGTACATGGCAGGTCCATGGCCAGGGTGGTAAGAAATAACAATTTGTTATTGCCAGAACTGCTGTGACAGCCCTGCTGTTTGCCAGCATTGCCCAGGACTGGCAGAGTTTGCAATGTCAATTACTAAAAGACTCTTTAAAAGTAGCACAAGCATACCCAGTCTGGAACTGTAAACTGCCATCAAAGCAGTTTGTATAAAGATTGTAAAAAACCCCAAGCAAACCCAAACCAGACAAAACCAAAAAAAAAACCCCAAGAACCCCAAACATCCCACACCAAAATCAAGCCAAACCCACCTACTGAAATACAAAGTACAGTTCTCCAGAAGAGCCATGCTTTTAGAGTGAAGCTGCCATCTGAAATCAGAGAACAGGATGGTGTCACACAGGGATTTTGTCAGGAGAGTGTTCTGTCACTGCCAGGGCTGAAGGAGCATTCCCAGATGCTCTCCTGTGCTCCCTAAGCTCATTGTGATTGCAGCAGAGCTTTCAAACCCCTACACCTTTCCTGGCCTAGAAAAAGGGTAACTCGGGGTTTTTTCTGGAGTGAGGTCCCAGCCCCTGCTGAGCTGCAGTGACAGGAGCAGAGTGGGGTGGTCATACCTGCAGTGGGATCCTTGGGCAATGGTGCTGGAATGGCCCCGGGGCTGCTGCAGGAGGGGTGAGTTTCCTTCAGCTGGGAATGCCAGGATTTATTACTCCTATCATGCCCTGAGCCTAGCACAGCTCTCAGGGTGGAACACAAAAGAGAACAGTAATTTTAAAAACACTCTCGGATTCACTTTGTGAAAAAAAGAGCAAATGTAAATGTGTAATTTCCTTATTTTTGGGACCAAAGATGATTTTAGTATTGTACAGTATATACTTTCTAAAAAATCCTAAGCACTTATTACTCTGCAGAGACATTATTTACTATTTGGATTATATAGAAGGGAAATAAAGTAGCTGTGACAACTGGATTTGAAATATTAAGATCATTTGATGTGTACATGGTTCATTTCCCCTGAGTTAATTTTACACAGTTTATTGGAGAGGTACTTTTTAAAGATTGTTACCTAAACTGCACTCACACAAAAAAACCCTTAAGGAAGAAAAGAGGGTAGAAAAGTGACATTCAATTGCTTCTCTCAGCCAGTTAGTCTTGCTTGTAATTGCTAGCACATAGGGATAATTTCTTTTAGTCCTTAAGGGTGCTGTTTAGCTCCATAAAGGGACTCAAACCCACTGTAAATAGAACTAAATTAAAGCAAACAGTTGAACTTGGTAGGAACAGGATGCTTGGAACGGTAATGGTTTGGATGAGTCCCCTTTGGTCAAAGAGAGCCCTTAGACCTGAAATCTTTGTGTATTTCTGGGTGTAGAAATGACTGTATTCTGCAGCCTGTGCACAGACATCGAAATGTTGAACAGTAAGCTCTGACTGGAGCAGCAGCATGGGAGCTGTTTCTCAGTGCTGGCAGAGTCTGCCTCTCCCTGCTCAGGTCTGTCAGCCTCAGCTGAGGTTTGTGCCACGTCCTTGTGCTGTGCAAAGGCCCCAGCAGGAGATCCTGAAGGCACAGAGGAACCCACTTCTGTGTCTGAGTAAAGCCAATTCCTACTTCTTCTCCTTTTCCTTTCATTTGGAATATTTGTGCCTCATGGATAAAAAGCTTTAATATTTAATTCTTGCTAAGCCTTGTTCGTTGGGCTGTGTAGTGTCTGATGCAGTGCCTGGAAGATCAGAATGTGTCCAACATCCCTTTATTTCAGCTGTGGTGCTCTTCCCTTTCCTGGCGGCTTGGGAGGCTGGGCTGGGTGTTCTTTCCCATAGGGCTGTGGAAAGCTGGTGCTGATGTGAGATTCCTGGTAGGAGCCACAAGTGTGCTCCCTGTGCCTTCTGAGAGACAGGCACTGGCTCCAGGGATCTGAGATGTCTGTCTGTGCTGCTCACTGGATTCAGGAGCACAGCATCAGCAAAGACCTGTGCCTTGGCAACAGCTCCTCATCTTTCAGTTATGTCTTTTCCATGGGATTTCAGTAAAGGAGCAGCGTGTGTTGGTCCTTTATTGACTTTGTCATGTGTTGTGACAAACACTTGCTAGTGTGTGTTTGTCGCTCTGTGTCTCACGGCGTTGTTTCACCTCTCTGTATTTCATTGCTGCTTCTAGAAAGAGGAGGGCAGAGTTCCCACTCTTCCCTAAGGCAGTAGTTTATTTCCTCCCTGCGAATTATTGTGTCCCCTGTGCTGATTGTCCCCTGTCACCAGGGCAGAATCAGTGGCTCACAAATTGCTGTGCACACAGCAGCAGAGTGGATCTGCTGCAGGCTGCACTGGACTGTTCCCAGTCACCAGCTTTTCAGGAGCTTTAAGGTCCCTAAATGAATTTGGTATTTGTCACCTCTCTGCTGTTTTGGGGGTGTGCAGGCATAGCAAATGCTTACCTAATCTGTGGTTTTATTAATGCAATCCTTCCTTCCTCCCTCTTCCTTAAGCCTCTTTCTGTATCTGTTATTTTCTTGTCTCATGTCAACTTTGTAATCATTTCTACTTGGTTTTTTTTGTGAGGGAAAAAAACTCTCCAAAAATCTAAAATAAGCAAGAAGAATGGTTTTAGGGCATAATTAAAAAAAAAATGAAACCAAAATTGATAGCATTTCACGTAATGTAGGAAATAATATGAAATAATATCCTCTCTCCTACTCAGCTGGGATACTGAACAGCTTTCTCCATAGAGGAGCATTAAGAGCAGTTCCTGTCCTGAAAGCTCTGGAGCCAAAAATCCTCAGCAGGCGTTCAGGATAATGAAAAGGCACACTCTGATAAGGAACTGGAGATGTGAGAAGGATGCTTGACAATCCAGTGCTTGAACCCACAGTGGCCACAGCACTTGTGGTGATCTCAGAGGGGCTGGGATTGTCCAGGCTCAGCTTCCAGAGGGTCCAGGTCCAGGCTGCTCCCTGCTCAGTCCCCTGGGAAGGAGTAAAGCCAACGTCTGGCACTTCTGAAAATCAGGCACTTGGCTCATGTTATTTGTAGCATGAAATAATGGACTGTTCATTGACTGGAGGGCCAGCAGAGCTCAGAATTAGCATGCAGATAGAGGTGTCCTGTGTGTGAGTTTTAATGGCAACAAAAGCATTTAAAAGTGATCCTAAAATCAGTACAAAAATGCACAGAATGTGTGAAAATACTTTGTAGAAATTATGCCGTGTTCCTGTCTTTGACAGAGGGAGTTGGTTAAAATGAATTTATACAAATACTCAGGAAATCTCTGAATGACATTTTAGAGGGTTTTCCTGGTATATTATTTTCCCCGTCAGCCACTTGGCCACCTTGATAGATTTTCTTGACCAAGTCAGAGTGGTGCTGTCCATCCTGAAAGGGTTCCCTTGTTTTGGTCTTTTTTTTTTGTGTTGTATTTTAAAAATCTGTCTATAATTTAACCATTTGTATGCTAAAAATAATCTTTAAAGATCTGCTTACACTGTGATTTCTGGTAGCCTTTAATTTAGAGTATACAACACAGTCTTAATTTTCTTTTGGGATATGCAGCTTTCAGAAGTATTGTTATATATGCCCAGAAATGAAAGTTGTCTATTTATCATAGGAATGTGATTAGATAAAGTAACCTATCCGGAATCCCAGTGCAGCTCTTTCATATGTGCTGGGTGGATGAGTTAGTGAAAAATTGCCTTTTAATCTCTATGTGTTAATAAATATTTTTTTTATAACTAGCCACAGATATTCCTTTTTAAATTATACTTGGCAAACAGAAGATATTTAATTTTATATACAATATACATAGTTACCTTGATTGACATATTTATAACATAGAGCTTTGTGTTTACTATGAAGGTTTTATCTGTATCCCGTGGACTTCATGGGTAAAACTTTAAAAAGCCAGTTAGCATTTATGGAAGGATATGGGAATTTTCTTCATGGCTTCAGAATGAGGACATAGGAGGATTTAAAAGGCAATAGCCAGATTGTTTTACAGAGTATCTGGGGGGGTTCTTATTTTTTGATTGGGGCTGGTCCCTGCAGCTATTTTAATAACATCTGGATGTGAGTAACAGAATGGAATATGAGCATCTGCCTCTTCTGTCATAGGCTGTTGTCCAGAACACAGGAAATTTCAGGGTATTGTATTGTTTTGCGTCGGACAAATGTCTCAATAGACATATTTAATTAAAACCTTCATGTGTCTGAAAGAAAACATCCTCTCTTAACTAGGTTGATTTATCACTTTTGCTACCCTTTTAATCCCAAAAGTAGTGTTGTCTAAATATTTTTAGTGATGTTCCAGCTATCCTGATGTCTGCAGGTTCAAGTTGTCCTGACTAGAGCCCTCTTATTTACAGTAATTGCTACCTTCATTTTTCTACTGTTTCTACTTTAATCTTGAATGTTTACCAGTTTCTATTGTGGAGAAATGTCGTGGAGGGAGAGTGTCTTAGCACTACAGCTCATCCAGCTTTAACTCATACATCACAGTCCTGGAGTAAGAAAATATTTTGAATTATATATTGTGGCCAATTTATTGCATTTTAAAATGATTTCTATACTTTAGACACAACATTTATGACATAATAGGACGAATGACTTAGCTAATCATTATACCTGTCTAGACCTACTCTCTTCTGTGTTAGTGTCATTTTGAAACTATTTGTATATGTTGAAGTTTGTAAGGGTTCAGGAACCCACAATAAAATAGTAAAATATGTATTTATTTCTCATTATAATGCTCAAATTTGATTTGGAGGTTGACACTTTGTATGTTTTTTCACAGAATTGTAAACAAATACCGAAAAACTGCTTCACCTAGGGTGCCTTCCATGTGTGGTACAAACACTTGTCATTCACAGGAATAGAGATGTAAATTTATTAATCCAGTAAACACTATTTTTGTAATGTGACTCACTAACGCAGCTCTGGCCTCGTTGTGCTTTGTTCCCACCAACACCAGTTTCATGGCTGCTGTGGTCATTGCCTTCCCTCCCTGTGTGCACTAAATCCGACCCCTGGGGAATCACAGGCTGTGTGTCCTTTGCTCTGCCCTCAGCTGCCCACGAGCACATTCCTGGTGCTCCGGATTCCCTTCCTTGGGCCGCCTGGAGGGGTGCTCAGCGTGGGCTGTCTGTATTCTCAGGATTGACTCTGGCTCCTCGAGACAGGCTCTGCAGCCCAATCCAAACATTCCAATTCTAGCTCATAATTCATGTCTTACAGCTTCTGAGGAGGGAGCATCCATGCCTGACCAAAAGACTTTATCCCTCTGGGTTACAGGTGCTTTATTGACAGGTTTGTAACTGTAAACAGTTCAGAGGTATCATGGAAATACCAGGTTAGAATTCCATTCAGGCTGAGCAAAGGGGATGCCATTTTCCTTTTATCATGAGCACAAGTCTGCTGTGCAATACCCTTGGTACTTTGCTTTTGGAATAAAATCTGCAATGTTCTGTCCTGGAGAGCCCTTGGTGCATCCCTTGGTGTGGTGCGAGGGCAGCTCCCGGCTGTTGTCCTGCCCTGCCCTGAGTGGTGCCCTCTGGCCCTGAGGGCTGCAGGCCAGGGCTCCCCTGAGCACCAGATCCTGCTGCAGGACTGGAGAGTTTCAGCAAGCAGCACATTCCCCTGGAGACAATTCACAGCCCTGCAGGATTTCCCATTGTTCTCGCAGAGGCCCCGCCCGGTGCTGCAGCAGCTGCTCCAAGGCGGTAGCCCCAGCTGGGAGCTCCTTCCAGTTGTGCCCACAGCTGGAACTCTGCTGGCACAGCAGCAGCTGCCAGCTCTGGGTGGGAAAGGTGTCCTGGGAATGTTTGACCGAGCTCAAAGACAAGGTACTCTACAAGAAAACACACCCTCCAGTTTGTTTCTACACCAGTAACCATCTTTAAGTTGTGTTTTCTGTTGGTGTCTGTGCTAATCAAAAAACACAAGAATTGTAAAGTCTTGCAATACACAAAGCAGTCAGTTTTAAAATCTGTGCTGTTGCAGCATAATTTAAATGGTGTATTTATCAGTTTTAAATGTCATTTTGCTTTTCCAGTCTTTTGTATATGGGCACAATACTTTTTGTAAATTTTTTTTAGTTGTCTTTCTGTCCTTTCTGGTGTTGGAAGATCTGAGCTGTCTGGGTTTTCATGGTACTCTTCTGATCATTCTTCATAAGTGGTAAAAGTCTGTATTTTTGTATGTAGGAGAAATGGTAGTTTTCTAACACTTAGCCCAGTCAATATAGTATGGAATCATTTGTGAAGGACTTCCTGTTTAATAAATGGACATATTAAAGTACTAATATAGTGTCTTCATCTGTGGCCTGGGCTGGGCTGGGGTAATTTTCTTCCCAGTGGCTGGTGTGGGGCTGTTTTGGATGTGTGTTGATAATTCAGTGATGTTTTTGTTCTTGCTGAGCTCACCCAAAGCCAAGGCCTTTGCTGCCCCTTGTGCTGCCACGCTGGGGAGGGGCTGGGGGTGCTTGGGGGGGACAGAGCCAGGACAGGTGACCCCACGTGACCCCATGGGTGTCCCACACCTTATGGCATCAGTATGTGAAGGGGGGAAAAAGGAGGAAGGGGCACATTTGGGGTGATGGTGTTTGTCTTCCCAAGCCACCCTTCCAGGGGATGTGGCCCTGCTCTCCTGGAGGTGCTGAGCACCTGCCTGCCCAGGGGAATGAATTCCTTGGTTTGCTTTGCTTGTGTGCACTGCTTTTGCTTTCCCTATTAAATTGTCTTTATCTCAACACAGGAGTTTTCTCACTTTTCCCCTCCCCATTCTCTGCGTCGTCTCACTGAGAGAGCAAATCCAGTGTGGGACTGGGGGCTGCTGGGGTGAAACCACCCCCAGAGGCAGCAGAACCCCTCAGTGCAGCACTGGGGTCATAACCCAGCCAGGCAAAATGCCTTTTGTGTGTGGGACAGCGTGGGGGTGGAACGCCCAGCACTGCAGCCCGGCTGGGGCTGTCCCTGGGACTCTCCTGGGGGCAGGAGTCAGGGCCTGGAGCCCAGAGAAGGGGAATTGCTCTGCTGCTCACGTGCTTGTGGTGGAATTGCTATTGGAGTGGTTCCGCTGCGCTGCACTGCTCCATCCCGGGCTCTGCAGCTGCCCATCTGGGACTGGAAAGGGATTTTGGGGCTGAATTGCCCCAGGGAGTGGAGTAATTGCTGCCTTGAGGACTGGGGGTTGCAAGTGATGCTGGTGGGATTTTTGATTTCCAGGTGCTTTAGGCCCGAGGTGGAAGCACTGATTCAGTAGAGCTGAGCACTGTGGAAAGGCACGGAGGGATGGATGAGTTTGTGAAAGATTTGGGAATGTGGATGGTGCAGTCAGAGCACTGGGGAGGGATCAGGGGTGTGGGGAGGGGGGCACAAGGGAAGGATTCCCTGAGGGAGCCAGAGGCTCTTACAAGAGGCTGGTTCGTTTTGCCTGTGTGGGGCTGTTGGCAGCACTGTGGCATTACCCAAAAGTGCCTGTCCGTGCTTACCCAGGTGTGGCATTATCCATGGTGCTCCTGGTCAGGAGAAGGTTCATTAGCTCTCAAATTTAAAAATAAAAATTATTTTGTCTAACTTTTAGATACTGGGTCTTCCTTCAGTCTGCTGGGAAGACTGTAATTAATTTATCCATGGATCAGGCTAACAGAATGTGATGGGCTGTGTCCAAAATCCATAAAAGAAAAGGACAAGTATTTCCTGGTGAAAATTAACGTTGGAATCGGTATTTTCCTCTTCATGGAAACAGAGTTTGACTTATTTTAATAAAACAACTAAAACCAACCAACAAAACCCCACAAAAGCAATAGCAACAAAAAACTGAAACCAAACAAAAAAATTCCAACCAACCAACCAACCAACCAACCAACAAAAATAAAAAATAAAAAAAAAAAAATCCCAAACAACCCCAAACCAAAAACCGTCCACCCAAACTCCACCTATCCAAAGCCCCAAACAAAAGCACACTTACATTTTCTGGATAGCACTGTTTTACTTTCTGACCTTGAAGGTTTCCAAAACACTGAACACTGAATTCTTCCAATATAGGAGTGTCCTAAGGTGACTATCTGTGTCACAGTGTGGATTTTTGATTCATTTGCTGCAACACAACATGAAAGAACCTCATGAGGCACAGTGGTGAGCAAGCAGGAAAAAAGAGAGTAGTTTATTTACAAAACTCAATTTTATACATTTCCAAAGGTGCCTGTGGTTTGGAGGATGAAATCCCACCTCCCAAACCACATTTGTCAAGACAACTGTCAATCAACTTTCTCCACCTACCTAAAATATGGACACAACGAAGGACAGTTAGGAAAACAAAGCTGTTGTTAATAGTACAAGCGTGGGAAAGTAGAAATTCTGACTCCAGTATGAAACACAATTCAGAAGGCCTAGAAAAATCCTCAAACCAGGGTGACACGCATTCCTGTTTATTTATTCCTGACTTTTTAAAGATCCTGACTTCTAAGCCAATACTCCATGCAATGGTGTCTCAAGCCTCTTGTAACAAGATTCACATTCTCAGTGCTTACCTAAATTTCTTCTGCTTCCTTGATACATCCTCTCCCAGAGGATTAAAGGATGGCCAGGTGGGGCTGCTGTGTCTGTGCTGCCACATGTGGCTTTTGCCCTTTGAGGGCAGTTTGTACCCTGGTGCAGATCTGAGTGAAGCCATGCAATGATATTTTTTCTGGTCAGAACTGTTCCCAGTGAACACCCTTAGCAGAAGGACAATGAGTGGAACCAGGTGCTTGCTGAGCAGAGCATCCAGTTGTGTTCTGCTTTCCAGCACACCAAGCTGTTCACCACCACCACAGCAGCTGACATGCTCTGCTCTTCCTTGGTGTCCTGGAAGTGGCTGTCAGATGGAAATTGAAGACCTGAGGAACTTTGAACAGTATCAAGTGAGAAGCACAGTTAAGTGGAGTAATAGACAGCGTGCTCAAAGGACAAGAGAGCCTCTTACTTCAGTCAAAATCTAAAACAGCTGCTTCTGAATTCCTGTGTCACCTGTCCAAAAGTCACTGCACAAGTCTGAACAAGTCCACAGATAAATGTAAAAGCTTGGTAGGAGGCAAAGAGCCCTTCAGGCAGCTGAGAGCTGTGTGAACTCACCTGAGGTTCCACTTTCCCTTCCTGGCAGCAGTGGCTTTGAAGTCATGGAACTTCTGGCATTTGTCCACACTTGGGTTTGGAAACTCCTTCTCAGGCAGGCCCAGGAATCCAGGTGGCAGTTGCTGTGCTGGAGCTGCAGTGAGGGCAGGGATTGGGCTCGGGGGGCTTTGGAAGCAGCTCCTCCACAGAACACGAGTGATTGTGATTGTGACTGGAAGGAGGTGTCTGACAAGGCCACTGAAATCAGGACTTGATTAAGGGCTCCACACTGCAGGTGCAGAGTTCTGTTTGTCTCCTGAAACCTGAATCGCAGAGAAACCAGCGCTCCCAGCACCCTTTTGATGTCATCAGTTGAGGAAAAACAAGCAAAGAAACAAAAACCCCCAAAAGCCAAGCCAGCTTTTCCTCCAGGTGCCCCAGACCCCGAGCTTGGTGCAGGATTTGTGGCAGAATATGGGTAGAAGACCCCAGAGTCAGCTCCCTCCACCCTAATCCAAACTGACCTTGAAGTAATTATTTTGTATCTAATTTTCTGAAATTATATTCCTATAATACAGAACTGTGTTTTCTTTCACTCATGGGAACAGATCTTTTTTTAATAAAAGGCTGGGATCTTACAGAAGTGCTTGACCCTAGGAGCAAGCTGCTTTGAAATAACTGAAGTGATCAAGTACTTAAAAGCCAGTAATGAAATTCTCTGGGCAGGCACCTCACTGCAAGCTGCTAAAGCAGCCCTGAAACAACTAATGAACATTTTGTTTGCTGCCTGTTTATTTTAATCCAACATGGAAAAGATGACCAGAAAACCTCAGTATATTTTGGGGGTGTGAATTGTGAACCTGAAGGGGACTTTGTGCTTACAGGATTACTGGTTGCCAAGAGAGAGCACTGCATCCCCAATGTCCACTCAACATTTAGAACTAATTCTTAGTTAAATTTTTTCATCTCGTGCCCTAAGGAAGAGGTTTGTCCTGTGGCTGGTCCCCAGGGCTGGCTCTGAGCTGTGCCCTCTCCCCAGCACAGATGTAGGATTCCTTAAGTTACTGTCCCTCATGCTGGGCAGAGGCAAAGCAGCAAAATGAAGTCTTCAAGTAAAGACACCAAACACTTCTCTTAAAAGAAGAGATTTAATCCAGCATGGTTTCTAAATATTAACCATGTCTCTAGCTGTGACATGCAGTACATTTTTACTTTAAAAAAAACAAGAGAAATACAAAATGAGTACAAAAATGAGCCCAGGTCCCCTTAACATCACAGTGTGTGCCAGTAAAATATGACAACAGAAGGGGAAGAAACACAGGATTTTGGACAGGAAAAGATCCAAAGGGATATTTCTCATAAATCAAGGATTATCTGTCACATTAAGAAGCAACCACTTGTTTTGTATTTACTCTGTCAGTGGTCAGGAAGCAGGAGATGTAGGAGCTGCCTGCTGGACAGCTCTGAGCCTGACCAGCACCCCCTGCTCCTTGCCAGCTCCCCTGTCCAGCTGCCAGCTGCCACAGGGAACTGGAACCCAGGTGCAGATTTTATTCCAAAGGAAACCTGCCCTTATTGTTTTATCCCTGTTTTTCACTTACTCTGTTAGTACCATCTGCTCTCATTTGAATCACACCTGTGCTGGTACTGTATTCATTTTTTAAAAATCCATCCAGGTTTCTTTGTCACGGCCCTGTCTGATACCAGTTGTGAGGAGTGTGCCATACTCTTCCCAAGCATTTATATAAATGGATAGATATTCCAAGGTAGGTTGTGCTACCTGTAAAAGCAGCTTGTAAATTCAGAGGGCTTTTCCCCCTGCAACACCACAAGATAAATCACATCCTTCCAGGGGGGAAGGAACCCACCCCACCCACGCACACTGAAAAAAGGGGGCTGGGGAGATGAATTCATTGCAGACATTCTGTAGTTTGGGGTTGGTTGCTTGGCCTTTTCACAGTGGGGAAGAGGCACTGCCCTCCTGGGGCCTGGGCACCCTCAGTGTGGCAGCACCAGTGGCCAGTGGCACAAGGGCAGGGCTGGTGTCACAGCAGCACCAGTGGCCTCAGCACAGAGCAGGACATCAGGCACTGATGCCTGGGGCAGAAATACCTGCAGGTTCCCCAGGCAGCTCCTGCTGGGAGGTATTTCCCAAGCCTGCCTTTCCTGGCTGTGCAAACACTCACAGGGACTTCCACAAAAACAGAACAGGGCTGCCCACAGCTGCCTCACCTGTTCCAGCCTGTGGTGAAATTGCAGCAGAGGGGATGTGACTCCATCCAAGCAGCTTAAAACAAGGGATACTCAATGTTTGATGAACCAACTGCCCTGCAGCACCATTGTAGTTGGAGGTTTGCTCTTGCTGCAGATTTCCAGTTATCACTTTTCCTTGTCAGAGATAGGAGATATGAAGGTATTGAAACCAACGTGTTACCTGTGATCCATGCCTTCAGTGCTTGGGAGTATTCAGACTTCAGATAAAGAATACTGTTAGTTAATCAAGAAAAATACAAACAGAGACATCCAAACCTCTCTTCTTTGGCACATCAAGAAGTATAAAAGCTCTAAGTGTTAGAGGTTTGGAATTATGAAAGCACATTAAAAGCTGTAAATGTTAAAAATGCTGTTCCTATTTCCTCAGGACTCACTCCTGAGTGCGGAGGGGCAACAGAGAATTGAGCTGTGCTGTTTAGACAGAACTACTGTAGGATCTGTAGCTGTCAAGGAGTGTTTAATGGCACTGGGAATAGTCTCCTTTTCCACATCACTGCCCTGTCCGTGCTCCGGTGATTCCATAAACAGTGAACTGGAAAGGGGATGAAATGAGGGGATATTTCAATTGGCAGTGCATTCAGCAAAGAGGAAAGTGCTTGATCATCTTCCCTTCATGCTTGGTTGGTGTTTGGTTCTTCAGTCTGAGTCAGAGTCGGAGTCCTCATCTGAGGGGTGAAACAAGGAACAAAAGTGAAAATGCAAACTGGAAATTCCCCCCAGCTGTGGCTCTGGCAAGGTGTGCTTCAAAGGACACAGCAGGGTTGGGAATGAACACTTCTGGGAAATGACAGTTCTTGCTGAGGTGATGGGACCTGAAATGGTGTTTGAAGGAGTTGAGAGATGCTGCTGAGAGGCCCTGCTGGTATCCTTGCTGCTCTGAGCACTGCTGAGAGCCTCGGGGAGAGCTCTGAGATGCTGAGAAATCCCACCAGGCCCACAGAGCTCCATCCTTCTGGCCTCAGCACTTGAGAGCCCCTGTGTGAACACAAGTTTGGGCTCCTTGCATGGTCACAAACACCAACACGAAGCTGTGTGGCTGCACTTCTCTGAGTTTATGTATTTGTGTCTCCTTCTCCAGGGGAATTAGGTCTAATCTGTATCCTAATTCTGCACCCTTGCCACCTGATCATCTTCTGAGGGCAGTTCAGTTTTTAGCTTTCACAGTCTGTTTCCTGTTCCTTTAATTCTTTTTTCTTTTGTCTCTCTTTTCAGCCTAAAGCTTGAAAAACACTTAACTGTCTACTAAAATCCTCAGAAGAGACTATCAGTGCTGCTGTTCACCCCCTAGGATTCTACACACACCTTGGGTGTTTGGTGTTGTGGGGGATTTAAATGGGATGTTCTGGGGGGGTTGGGATTTTTTTGTTTGTTTTTCAGTGTGGAGCAGTCCTTTTAATCCATGTGGGTGCAATAAGGAGTCACAGAGACACGATGCCTGATTTGGGCTTCTGGAAATTGCAAAACACCTACCCCTGTCCTGACTTGAACTGGCTTTCAACATCCAATACCTTCTTTTTATCTTTTTCTAAGTGGGTCTGTCTGATCTGAAGTGGACTGTAATAGAAAAAAAAATGCTAACAACCTTGTTAATTTTATGCTTTGACCCTTGGATTTCAAGGCCATTTGCCCACAGACAGTCACAGCTGATCATAAGAGGCAATCGTGATAAGGAAATGATAAAGAGAAAAGCACTATTTGGACATAAAAGGCTGTGGATTAATAGATGTTAATTTTAAGTTACCAAAAGAAAAAAAGATAGAAGTTAGCCTGTTTTTACAGCAAGAAATTTTAACAGAAAGCAAATCTGTGCTGCATGGTGATTTCTATAATTGGATTTGGGGCTTTTCAAAGTTAGATGTTGTGAAACTCTGAGAAACTTCACATTCCTGGCTTGCAGGTTATCTTCATAAATCACTGGAATTCCATTTGCAGCTTCCTAACTAACCAGAGCTGTGGCAGACAAACCCAAGAACAGAAACTGCTCTTCCTGAGCAAGAGCTCTTGCTCCCTGCAAAGGGTGAAATGGAGAGGGCACTCTCACACTGCAGCTGGTGTAACAAGCAGGGAATGTTACCCACCTTCTGCCTGGCGCCCCTCCGGGGAATCGGAGCTGCCCTGCTTGAGGAAAGTGACCAGGTCATTGAAGGTTATGTAGAAATCAATGGCAAACACGATGGTGGCTGCAAACCCAAACACCTGAAAGGGCAAAGTAACACTCTCCTTAACAACAGCTCCTGTCTGTCAGGGACAAACCAAACCCAACCAAACCCACCTAGGAAAAACTCCATGGGGTTTCTGGCCTGTGCCTTTCCAAAAAGGCAGGGAAGGGAAATGGTTTGTGACACATTGGAATCAACTGAATTACAGCTGATTTGGGAGCCTGAGAAGTGCCCAGGAGTGTCCTTATCCCTTCCCTAGGCTGCAGGCCTCTCGGGCTCTGGGCTGTTCTGGGCATCAGCACCCCCTGCACTTCCCTTGACCCAGGGCACCTCTGCCACCAAGAAATCACCTCCCTTTCTTGGGAAATAATTTTTCACTTGTTTGCAAGGAGATGTGTCTATTGCAGAGCGAACTAGACAGATTAAAATGATTCTGGAGGTCCCTCTCCAGTGTCAGAGCAGCAGAGCTGTGCCAAGCACAAGCTGGTGCTGGTCTGGGAGCCTGGGCTGAACAGGCTCCATTGCTCCATGTCTCACTGCAGGGACAAAGATTAAACAGGGTTTGGGTTTGCACTGTGGGATGGTTTGGGAAGGGCTGCTGGCCAACACCACTGGGCATTGTTCTTCCCAAGCTTAAGAAACTGTTATGCAAATTTTATTTATGTCGCATACATTATTGATGCTTAGAATCAAGTTGCAGACGCAGGGGCTGTATTGTATTTCTGACCACAAAATGCTGATGGGTGAAGGCTCTTTCCTGCACAGTCCTTGTACTGAAGGGTAAAATGACAGTGCTCTCATTTCAACTCAAAATACGCAGGAGAGGCAGGAGGTTGAAATTACTTAATTTAGACTGGCCTTAGCAGTTACAGGTTTGAGTTCTTTATTATTATTATTACTATTATTACTACTACTATTATTATTATTCCCTCCATTCAAGGATCTTGACACTCCTTGCAGGAGCAGCTAGTAAAATTAAAAAGCAGAATAGGTGCCTTCCATAAGGGCACAGTTAACACTGAGCAGCTCTGTTAGGGTGAAAAAACTATTCATTGGTTCAGGACATGTTTTTCTGAATAAGAAATAATTTCTTCTTTGCTTTAGGCAAAGAAGCTTTAGGCTTCTCAGTTAATTGAAGAAACTTCTATGACCTGCAGTGGGGTTGTATTTGATCTGTTTGTTAAGTATATCCATACTCAGTTCACCACAACACTCAGGCAGAAAGCTCTTGCCTACTCACCCCTGCTGCTTTAGATGCTCCATCGCTGTATTTTGAGACAGCAGCAATTGAAATGGCAAAGTAAATAATGGCAGCGGTGACGCAGCGCAAGAAGTCCTGCGGAAGAAGCAACGGTGCATTCTCAGACTGCTCAAGGATTTCCTCTAAAAAACACTCTGGAAATGAACACGTAGCCTCTCTGTTACATCAGTGGCCTTGCTGGCATTGTGACCACAGCCTGATTTGCTGTAGAGGAGGAACTGCTCCTCTCTGAAATATTTCTAAGTAAGAGAAGACCTGAACCTTGGCATAAACTTCTGCTCTTAACGATGCTGGGATAAATCCTGCTTCTACCCTGCCTGTGTCAGGCAGACCTTCCTTCAGCCTGGGAAGGGCAGTGTGGGGCCTTTGCCTTGCAGCACAGCAAGGGCTTTAATGGAAAAATCATTGAAATGCCTTAAAAACCTCATGTTTGAGCAGAACTCCCGCAGCACCAGAGACTCAGGAGGTCCCAGCTCCCATGGGAATGGGTGCCTGTCTCTCTGGATGCAGGACTGTGTGGTGATCTCCAAGGAGGCCTGTCTGTGTAACTCCTCATTCAGGAACCAAACACTTGGGTTAGTGTTGGAATGATTTATACTTCCTATGTCCACTGCCAGCTCCACCAGCCTGTCCCAGGAGCAGGTCCCTGGTGTGATCCCCGGGATACGCCCTGCTGAGCTGTGCCTTGTCACAGGGATGTCTCTGCAGTGAGCTTTAAACACAGAGCTGTGCTTCCCAGGGCACAAGCAAATCATGGGGGCTGCAATAATGGTACCCTCAGCTCTGCTCACAACTAGCTCTTCTGCCTTTCCAGAACAGATGGAGGAGTAAGATCCCGTCTCAAAGCACAAATCTTGCAAGAAATCTGACTCCTCTGAAGTCAGGACAAGGTCAGTTATCTATATTCTGTGCCTGCAGTATGTTATGGTAATGGCCATAATGAACACACAAGTGCCTTTTTTGTCTTAGTTCTGGAACCAGATCAATGTAGAAAATGGGAAAATGATGGAACCGAGATTACCAGCTGAGAGCTGTGCACAGTCGTAGCCAAAGTCACTGATACTGTTTTATCTCCCAGTGGCCTTGCTAAAGTTATTTTTATACACTGAGAGCTCTAATTCAAACCTCACTGCAATGAACTACTGATGGTACCAAAAGAGAATCCAGATTGCCAAGATCAGTGGGGCTTTTTGAATTTTTTGTACTGCAACGCAGCTGCTCCCTTTGCAATGATACTTGAGGCTGCAGGGACATCCAGTGGCCAGGGCTCTCCTGCAGCCCCAGCACTGCTCCAGCATCCACTGGGCTCTTGTGTGGGTATGAACTGGCTGGAGTTGCCCTTTCCCAGAGCAGCTCAGTTTGTCTGTAGGTGTAACTCTACCCGAGAATTTGATCACAGCCTGATAAAGTCTGCCCATTATCAGCAACACACCTGTTTCCTCCTCTGCAAAGGTAGCAATAAGGAGCCCTCAGCAATCAGACTTGAGCTGATGCTGGCCCTAAGCCATTTGCCTGGAATTGGGCATACATTCTGTGCTTTGATAAAGCCATGCTTTGTGTCAGCACCCAAAAAGCTGCAGTGCAGAGCAGAGTAGTGTAGTGTGCTCTGGGACCTGAACCAGAGGCAGCATGGACAAGTTTCTAGGAGGGCAGTAAAGTTCTTACAGTCACCCTGAACTCCTGCCCAGCCCCTTTCACTCCCCTCACACTGCACAATTAAATCTGAAGATTTCTACTGCACATCTCACTTACCGCCAAAGGCCAGTGGACTCCTTTAAACTTCTCATTAAGCTTGGAGGCGTAGGCAAAAAAAAGAAACAGTGCCAGCAGAAACTCTAGGAGTGGTGCCATCATGAAAGAAGCTGCTAGAGATGCAATATAGCAGATAAAGATGATAAATGACAGCACCTAAAGTAAAGGGAAAACTTGTAGTTATTCGCATGGAATAGCAGAGCCAAAGGCAGCTGAGCAGCTTTAAAGTGTTATTTTCCCTGTGTATTTCTGTCAGTGCTGCTGCTGCTGGCATAGCTTCAGCATCCTGCTTTTTTTTTTTTAATTAGGCCAAATGATTTTTCTTGTTCAGCACAGAATAAATCTGAAGTAATGGTGTTTATTTCCAAGTGTGTGAAATCACTTTTCCGGAGCGCTGGGTGGATTTGCACCTCTCAGTCAGTAATTTGCTCTGGATTGTAAACAGCTCTGACAACATAATTCTGAAAATAGAGTGAGGTGTTGCCAAGCAAGCAGAGCTCTAAGCTTTCAGCCATGACAGCTCTCATTTGAAACCCAAATCAGTGCTCAGACAGCCTGAAGTAACCCAGCATTTATAATCTTGGAGTCGAAAGAATAAAGTCTGATGATGATGGATAGAAAAGGGTGAAGACTGAATTGTTCTGTGATTTCTAGAAGTGTCTGGTTCCAGTTTTCCAGCATGGCAGCTGTTTTGGGGAGTAATAATACAGATAACTCCCATGGATTTATCTCCATAATTTTCCTAACTATAGTAAATAATAAAAACCAGCATTTTTTTCCTACTCAATTAAAATACCTTTAGAATATGGCTCAAAATACAGTGTCACAATGGGAAAACAACTGAAGAAAATACATTTTCACCTAAACCAGGCAGTACCAGAGTGCTGTCCTAACACTCCTGGACTGTTTTGGTGAAAGTGGAAGGTGAGGGAACCATGGAGAAGCTCAGCACCATTTTCAGTTGCTGTACTGCGGGTTGATCACCTCCAAAAAGAGGCTGCAGTCTTCCTGTTCTACTGCCTTGCATGGGAATTGGTTGCTGTTTCAATCAAATTACACTGAAGTAACAAAAGTAGCCAGGATGCTGAATTTCACATTATTGTGTGCCAGTTTACATCTGGGCTGCTCTGTCCAGCCTTTCCTCCTAGAGACAAATCTCTGCCTTCCCAAAGCCCAGGGATGCTTTTGGTCAGCACAGACTGAGCATTAGATTACAAAGATTTTTTTAACTTCTAATTCCAAATGGGGACACTGACATTCCCACTCACACAGTACTGAAAATAAATGGATTATTTTCCCCCAGATGGCACATCTGAAGGCAGATGTAGCTTCCTGCAAAGGTAATCAATGCATTTGCCTCATTAAATTTTAGCTCTGTGGATTTCTTTGCTGCTCTATGGGTTCCTGGGGACCACCTGTACCTCAGAAAAAAATCATCATTACACTTGAGTGATGAGGCTCCTTTATTTATGAATTGGTACTCCTGTGAGAGGTCAGTCAACCCTCAAATACCTGTATCAAAATTTTATGCCCCCTATTTTATGTTTAGGGGGCAACTAAGTAGCTCAATCTCACTGAAATAATTTCTTGGTGTAATTAATTACCAAGCCTTTATTCTCAACCTGTGTTTTGGGGAAAGCAGTCAGTGCCTGAGCAGGATGCTAACAGCTGGAGTAAACTGTTTTCATCCATTAGAACTGGCTGGTGAGGTTAGAGAGGATGTGACACTTTTAGTAAGTGACTATATTTATCTTAAACATCTATGCATTGTTCTTGTTTCACTGGGTTCTAAGAAATTGAGCTGGGATAGTTTATAGAGCTCACTTCTGCATGGGCCTGCTAGCTTGTAACATTTGCCCCATTTGTGGGTGTTTAACCCATTCTGATTTGTTTATTGCTCATTTAGAGCCTCTCTGCAGGTTCTTCTCTCATTTTCATAAAGTGGAGGGAGTTCATTCCTTGTATCTCATCCTTAGCATGGTATTTTCTTTCTATGAGCTAGAAGTGATAACAACTTTCTGAAGGGAAGTGGGTTTATCAGAGCTTGACAACTCCTAAGAGGAGAGAGGATTTCCTTCTTCCTATCACAGCACCTTAAGGTGGTCACCCTTCCCACCCCAAAGAACAAAGACTGCACTTGCTTTGTGAATCCGTTTCACTTGCATTTCTGGAACATAATTTAGACACAGTTCTATGTTTTCTTGGGTTACAAAGGAATCACCATCTATACAGGACGTTTTCTTTTTGTTCTGCTGTTGAAAACATGTCCTCCTTTTTGTGGCTAAATGCAGCTGTGTGATGGCTGAGCTGCAGGGGTGACCAGCAGCAGGGAGCTGGGTTCAGGGCAGGTCCCACTGACCACAACCCTTCCAATGGCAGATCCTTAGACTTGAACTAAACCTGGTGATCTCTTAAGAAAGGATTAAATGCAGTATTAAATAATACACCCTAGTGGAGCAGCAAGGGGAGGAAGAGAGGCAAATGTGAGCTATGTAAGGTGATGCTGCACAGCAGAGATCCCTTTGATCTCAATTCTGTTTGAGTCAGTAACTCCTGTGCTCTGACTGCCTTTGCACTGAGAAAAAAGCTCTCCTGTTGAAGTGTAAAGTGAAAGGAAGAGCCTTTGTGGTCTGTTCTTATCAGCTTTATGGCAATTTGTGCCAGGGAAGGCTCCTGCTGTCTCCTCTCAGCTCTGGGCAGGCGTGAGGTTCAGACACGAGCTGGACTCAGGGTGAAACAGGAGCTGTTCTGTGGCAGGAACACACCAAGGAGCCCCTGATCCCAGGGGCTGAGGTGCCAGGGGATCCCGGCCCCTGTGCCAGGGAAGCTGGTGAAGAGACACATCAGTATCAGCATTTCACCCTTCTAATGGGTTGACTCAGAGAAGCTGGAGACATATTGGTTGTTTATTTTAAAATCTGGTTACCAGGCCAGTCACTTGTTCAAACCAAGCCCTGCATGACTGGCAAATGACAGCAGTCTTCTGCTGCCTGCTCCTCTGCCCTGAAGGTCAGTGACTGTATTCCCACCTTCCTCACCCTCAGTGGTGGGATTGAGTCCACCCAGTCCTGGTCTCCACTTGTCAGCATCCCCTCATGAGGAGAGCTGCACCTCTAGGCGCGCTGAAAAAAAGGACACATTTTGATTCACAAGAAGCCACTTGATTTCAGTAGATTATTGATGGTATTAATAATGGGGACTCTGAAGTGTACTAATTGGTCTGCAGTTAAACACTATCCCTCATTCTGGAGGCACTCTGACACCTAAAGGGCCCAAGGAAGATTTTATGTGAAATAAACATCTATAAAATAATGGACCAAATTTTGAGAATTAAGATTTGAAAGATGGTATTTTTGGATACCTGAATCAGGGGAAGGCTAGAAGACACAGGATGGGGAGGGAGGCAGACCTTGGAAAGAGCCAGAGGAACAAGAGGAAGGAGGTGCTCAAGGGCTCTGTAAGGTGATGACCATGGCACTGCACTTTGGTACTGCACTTCCTTCTTTGCTTTTCTTCTTTTCTCTCTCCTGTCACAGCCCTGACATGGATTTTAATGCCAAACTTCCTTGGCAGCTTGGCAACAGCTCCGTGTAATACAAGAGCCCACAAATTGTAGGGTTTTGATGTATTTCTCATTTCTCCTTGTGTAGATCTCATTTCCTCTTCTGACAGGTGGAATGCACGGACTCCTTGAGCGATACTGGATATTACCTATAACTGTCTTTTCTGAATTATAGAAGTGAGCAGGTGCCTTTTCTGATAATTTAAGTGCACTGTCATTTATGGAAGCATTTGATGTTTTCTTAAAATTTTAAAAACACACCTCTCCTCCCACAATACAAACACTACAGTGCCAGTCTGTATCCAGAAATAATGACACCCACCTACGTACTTGTTCAGACTTCAAGTCTTTGTGAAACATCTTGCAAACTGAAAGAGTCTCTAAAAACTCAAAAGCACCTTTCAGAATATATCCTGACCCCTCCAAGGACTGTCAAATGTTCCACTGCACATCACACTTGTTCTGCACCTCTTTTCCTGGAGCTGTGTTTCAGGGTCACTTCAGGAAAAGGTCAAGCAATGGGACCTTGTTGTTTTTCTAACAGCTCTCTATCTATGCTTAAAAAAAAAAAAAAGGCAGATAGAAAGGAAGTTTGTGAGGCTCCATGCAGTTCCAAGTTCATTTCTAGCACTTTCAGAAAGCACTGCAGCTTCTGGGAGAAAAAAAAAACCCAACCCAACAAACTAGCAGTGTTTTATCAGTTTTGTCAATTTGTATTTACACAAGGTTTTTCTCTTCCCTTCACTTGGGACTGCACCCTCAGCACTGAGAGCAGCCGAGTCTGAGCTCTTCCTGAGCTGCCAGTGACAGGTTGGTGTGACTGCTGCCAGCTTCACTGTGAAGGAGTATCTGCATGCAGGAAGCTGTAATGCAGCAAAGAGCAGGACAGGAACCTTTCATAGCTTGGCAGTCGTAAAGGTATAAAAAATCCTGGCAAAAAAACAGCCTATTAACTGAGCACCTTTTATATACACTCCCATTCACATAAAACCCTTCTTGGGTATTGTGTTTCAGAAAGCAACTTTCCCATTTAAACCCACGTAATTATTACTTAATATTGTGTTGCTGGGCTTCTTAAAGTGGCCAGGCATTGCAAAGTTACACTTTATTGTACAACTGGGCTGCAGTTCAAGATCTAAAAAATAATGCTGACAGTGGTTAGAGAGCCCAGTGTCCCCGAAGGGAGGGAGGCCTGAGCAGTGCTGAGGTCACGGCAGCTCCAGAGGTGTTTGTCTCCCCTGAGGAGGGAGGAGAGACCCACTGGAACCCACTGGGAATATGGGGATGCTGGGAACCTCTGCCACCACTGCACCAGCCCCTCATCTCCTGCTCCCACCTCCTTCCCTAGGAAGGAACAGCTCTGCCAAAGGCTTTACGAGTGGGTACAGTGTCAGCTTTTGGACAAGAGTGCGTTTTGTTCTTGTATTCTTGTCAGACAGACAAAGTGCATCACTCAGTGGTCCCTGCTGTTCAGTTACTACTTCTCTGTTGCACTTGTGGAGGTGAAATTCCTGCTTCCTCCAGAACTGGCTGCAGGAGAGGCCTTCTGGCTACAGACCCTGAGAAGGGCGCAGGGGCCTCTTCAAAGGAGACTTTACACCGAGAGCTGGAGTTTCAGTTACGGAGGTCAGTTCAGAGGAGACTGAAAAGACAGGAGAAAGACAAGAAAAGAGGAGAGAAACAAGCACAATGATTTCTACATCCCTTTATGTCACCACGGAGGCAGCACAACTTTACCTATTCACACTCCATTTCTATAAAAACAAAATAAAATGTAGTGCCACTGCATGCTGGCTTCAGGAGACTGAGAAGATGCCAATTAAAGCAGCCACAAAGGCTTGACTGGAACAGCCAGGTGAGCAGCAATCCACAGCTGGGGATCCTGCCTGGACAAGCTCTGGTGGCAGTGTGAGAGTAGCTGTTAAATGGTTCCAACACAGGGCACAGGAGACTAAAAACTCATCTCTTGAAGGGTGGAAAAGAGCAAGGATGAAATGCTGACCTTCAACTCAGCATCTTGAGTGGTTAGCAAAAATAAGTAGCTCAAGAAGAGTGTTAAAATGTGTGGAAGAAACCATGGCATAGGAGGGGAGAATAGAAAGGAAAAAAGATTAACCTGTAAGATCAAAAATGATGGTTAGAAAATGGAGGGAGCAAGGCAGTGAGAATAAACAGGATTAGGAGAGATAATGAAGCTTATAAATGTATTTGATGCTACTCCTTCTTTCTGGTTTCACAGCTGTCCCAGGTGGAATGAAAAATTCATCAGGCAGGTTAGTGGGAAGGTGGACTGGATGCTCCCCAGCGGTGCCATACAACCCCAAACATTCTATGCTTCTGTGGAGATCAAAAGAAAGAGGAGCAGGCAATGGGGGGAGGATCACTGCCTTATCTGAAGAAAATTTGAGATTATAATGAAGCCTCTAGCAGTAATCAGCTCCACCACCAGCCTGACCTGTTCTAGGGGAAGCACCAGGATGCTACATGGGTACTGCACCATCTACATCAGTACTGCACCTGAACATCCTAAAGCTCCTCCGTGTGGAAATGTTATTTTCAAAAATGGCTCAAGAGCTGCAGAAATAAAGTGCATTTCTGGGGAGCTGCCAAGCTGCTGAATTATGTGACATTTGTAACAGTAATGAGGACCCCGCTTTGCTTCTGAACAAAAGGCGCTGTGCAAAATGTGTATCCATGAATATTATTTCCATACATTTATGCAGAACCCAACCCCACCCCAAATTACCACTGTGTCAGAGGAAAAATTAAACATTCAATATGAGAAATACAAAGCTAAAGATGAAATACAGATTTAAACAATGATATATTTAACTTGGACTCATCTTCAATTATTTGGCACAGCATTTCTCTAATTGTATACAGACTGCATTTACTCTGGGGCCTGTGTTGTCTTCAACGGTTTCTTCTGGCAAAGCTGAGACAACTGGAGAGAAACTACTGCTGCCTCTTGTCTGCCAGGAAACCTTGTTGTCCTGAGCACGTGGGCTTGGCCTGCAAGGAGCACAAGGAAAGCTCTCTGCTGATGGGATTTTAGAGCTGCTTTCAGCCAGCCAAGCCCTTGGGAAGCCCCGAGTGGCCTTACAAAGGATAAATCCCTGTTTTGTCAAGACAGAGCAGTTTTTATTACTCCAAGGAGGCATCATCAGTACTGCCCTATGACAACAAAAGGGTGAGTCTGATCCCATGACCAAAACAGTATTCCTCCAACATATTACCTCATTCTGAGATGTTAAAAAGCCAGGCTGTCTGAAAGCCATCATTTAGTGGCTGCAAGCTGGTAAAGCAAATTCCAGTGTGTCTTATAGAATGTAACAAAAATACAAGCCAAAGGAGCCAGGTTAGCTGGGCTCTGGTATCTTCTAAATATGTGGGGTTGTAAACTACAGATGCTGTGTGAGTGATGGGGTACCTGGAGGAGGGACAGGTTAGCTGGCATTTCTTTGATGGATCTGATAAAGCCTGTGGCCTGCTGCTACAGCCTGAGGCTTTCCCCACCACAGACGTCATCCTGACCTCCTGGATGAATGCTTTTCCTCTCAAAGGCAGCCTCTCATCTGGCAGTTCCCTGTCTCTGTCACAGGGCAGTGCCCACAGCCTCACAAACTGTCAGAGCCGGTCCCCACCAGCTGGTCACAGACAATTTTGCCTCTTTCTGCCTGTTCCTTATCTTTCTTTTGCTGGAATATTGTTGTTTCCTTCCACCGAGCTAGCACAGTGGATAGCCAGAGACACCTTGCACATCTGAACAGCACTCCATGGACCTGACTGCTAGTTTGGGCTGTCCTGATCTTTGACTATCTGCTGCCAACACTCCAGCTAAAACTCCAGCACACTTAGTATGTGAATTTATCATTATTTCTAGCAAAAATGATGTTGAACAACTGATTTCAATTAACGAGCTTCCTACTCAGAAGCTAAATTTTGGTGTGAAGTACCCCCCCCGATGGGGCAAGTGACGTCCTTCCCAATCACGTGGGTGCTGTTTCAGCTGTCAGGTTTTAAGCCATTACACATAAAATTCCAGAAAGTCTCACAGCACAGTCACTGCCACACACCAGTCCCTGGCCTGGTGCCCGCCTGGCCTGGTGCCCAGCCGCTGTCTCAGCACCCAGGGCCTTTCCCTCCGGGGGCAGCTCTCCAGCCCAAGGCTTCGCAGCGGTGAGCAAGGGCATCCCCCTGAGGTCAGGGACAAACACGGCTCCGCAGGGCTCGGGACAGCAGCTGAGTGACCGGGATGCACAGCCTGATGCCACACACCATAAATTCATGAGTAAAGTCTTTCCTGACACACTCAGGACAGGCTGCTCCCTAACCTGGCACCAGCCGATAATGCAAACCGCAGACGTAGTGGCTACTGGATTCACACTGCAAATAGCTTAAAACGAAATCAAGGCGCTTTTTTTACCGAAAAGAGGTCGCCGATTGCGGAACACACGTAAGGCACTGGAAGTCTAATGTGACACGTTCTGTCTTTAACGTGTTCTGCCTGAATTACGCTAAATCCATTACGCTCTCAGCCCTGCAGTTTCCCCACTCCGGTACGGCTGTTTCCCCGTTTTCCCCTCGGTTGTTGTTCCCCAGTTTTCCCCTCACTTGTCTCCCGTCTCCCCTCGGTTGCTGTTCCCCAGTTTTCCCCTCAGCTGTTGTCCCCGTCTCCCCTCGGTTGCTTCCCCGTTTCCCCTCAGCCGCACAGCGGAGCGGCCCGGGCCA
>VYXD01002689.1:117990-129700 GCA_013397195.1 Hylia prasina
CCTGGAGCGGGGTCAGACCGTGCAGCGGCTTTGGGGGTGCAGGAGCGGGATCAGATCCTGGAGCGGGGTCAGACCGTGCAGCGGCTTTGGGAGTGCAGGAGCGGGATCAGATCCTGGAGCGAGGTCGGACCGTACAGCGGCTTTGGGGGTGCAGGAGCGGGGTCTCACTGGAGCTCTGACCGGAGGTGACCGCCGAGCGCGTCCCTGCCTTTCTGCCATGCTTGGCTGGGTGAAGGGTCTCGTAAGCTTGGCTTGGACAGGTTTTTTACGGCAGTTTTGAGGCGTAAGGTGCTTGTTTTGGAGCCGCTCTGTAATCCTCACTTATCTCGCCGGGCCTGTGAAGCCAGTGGGTGCTGCTCCAGCTGGTCTTTCCAAAATTCATTTTTCCCCTGGACAGACACACTGAGGAGCAGCAGATGTAGCAAAAATCTGGTGTAAGTGTGAGCACTCACCGTTGGACATGGCAGTGTCAGGGCCAGTGGAGAAGTTCAGCTAAATCTGTGTCAGTCGGTGCCGCAATTGTCTGTTATGTGACCCAATAATTACCTAAAACTTTGAAGGCTGATAATTTAGAAAATAGTCATAATAAGCCATAGGGAACCCAGAGACGTCCTGGAGAGTCTCACATTAAGAGGCTCAATATAACCAAGTTATGAAGACCACTTTGATTTTAACTGTTGTTTATTTCCATTCTAGATAAGCATCTGATAAAAAAAGATGCTAGAAAGAGAATTGTAAGTATTTGCATTTTGTTCAGAAAAAAAAAAGTAAACAGCCTCTTTCATTATAATTCCATTATAAGCTGAGTGTATGTGTATTGGCAAGCACAGGCCATGGCCTGTCACTGTGTAGTGGTGGGTCTGTCACGGGGCCATACTCTCTGCAAGGCTATGCTGGTCTAGTTCTGAAAATTGTAATAAAATTGTGAGAGATCTGTATAAAAGTTGTGAGGCATAAAATTGTGAGGGCTTGTGTCAGGACAGCTGGCATTTTGAGTTCGGTGTTGCATGTGTAGCCTTGCTATTGCCTTATACAACTCCCCTGGGCTATAAATTATTTTAAGGCAGTTGAAAAAAAATTCTCCTAGTTTATTCTAGTTGTTTAAGTTTCTGAAAATAAAAATGTGACCCCTCTTAAGGTTTAAGCTATCTGTATAATGGATGCTGAAATTATTACTTCAGCTGGCACTTAGGTCTCTGAGGTGGGTTGTGGCAGAGTGAGGAGCCGCAGGTGACCCACTGGGTCCTGGGAAGGGGAAGGAAGCTGTAAGCAGGGCAGGGGCTGGCTGTAGAGGTAGCAGGGAGGGAAAAAGTGGTGGTCTGGGAGAGTCACAACATCCAAACAGATCCCCAGTGCCTGCCCATGAAATAATCTCTTCTCAGCGTAGGGAGCTGGCATGCTGGAATGGGCAGGGTGCATTTCTAACACACACTGTTTACTGTTCTGCCACATTGTGGGCCTCAAAGTGACTCTGTTTTTCACCAGATCTGTATCGAGGGCAACATTGCGAGTGGAAAAACAACATGCCTGGATTATTTTGCACAAACTACCAGCATTGAGGTACTGGATGCACATTTCTTTGTCCTTATTTCCATCACTGAGCAGCTGCTTGTCTTAGATCCAACATGTCCTTGGGTGTGTGAGGAGGGAGCAGCAGGGGGCTGCTTTTGTAGTCAAATTGCTGCAGAGAAATGTAGATCACATGTGGTACGTACTGGATGCCAAAATACCAGTAAAACCTGTGAATCAGTTTGTACCTTTATAAAGTAACAGCAACTCACGGGGCATGGGCATGTTTGGACTTGCCTGTTTGCCAGTTCATGCCACTGAAATCTTAGATGGGTCTGGTAAAAGCAAAGAAAAGAATTATTATGTAAAAATACCTATGCCATGTAATAGAGATCCCAGTGAATAGCTGGCTTTTTTAAAAACAGGAAAATATGTTAGAACTGTTTCAGGAGATTTCTTAGACTGATCTGGTATTTGATTTTGTGTTGCTTAGAACCAGGTTAGGGGAAGGGTAGGCTTGTTGGATTTTAAACAAAATCAAGGTCAAATCTCAGTGAACAATTGTTTTTGTACAACAGATATTAATGCTTTCCCCAACAGACCTGGCAATACATTTGGTAATAAGTTTTAGGAGTCCTCATAGAAATGCTGGGTTGCCAAATATTATTTGGTAATTTTACAGGAATTGTCCTTATGAAGTAATTAACTGTTAATCCAAAGGATAACAGACTTTAATTTGCATACCATGCTGCATTTTTAAGTAGCTACTTAAGCTCCCAGGCTAATGAGATTCTCCTAGGCCTGACTCTACAGTATTATTGCAGATTTAGACCCTGTTTGAACCAGGCAGATCTCTTGTGATTTTACCTATTTGGGGTAGAAGCTTTTCTGATTCTTTTTGTCAAAGATTTGTTAGAACACAAAAATAAAATGAAAACGATTGTGGTAGCAGTCTGATCCTCTTCCTTTGCTGGCAAGTGTTACTTTCTGTGAAGTTAATTTGTAAGGGGATGGGCTTGTCATTGAAATGCTAAGTACTCTGCTAAGCTGTTCTTTCCCTTACATTGCACTGATTTTGACTCAAAAAAAGGAAAAAAAAAAAAAAAGAATTTCTCTCCAGGCTTATGAGCTAGTCTAATCAGCATTTAAAAATGCTAAGAAGATTTGGATATTGACATTTCTCTATTTTTAGCAGTGTTCATTATTACCTTTTATGTTACAGAATTCAGCACTCTTTAAGTGTGATGAGTTTCCAATACAAGTCCTGAATACTCTGATTTACTGCACAAGTATTCCTTAAAAATAGTTATGCACTTGTAGGGTCACATTAAGTGTTTTGAATCTAAGATGCATTTAACATGGAGTAATTTTTTTTAACCAGGTTTTGAAGGAACCTTTGACCAAGTGGAGGAATGTTCGAGGTCATAATATCCTGGTAAGTGGCAGAAGTTATTTCTGCAGTTACAGTGACTGTTCTTTTAGCAAGATATGTGTGATGGCTTTTTATATGCCAGCAAAACTGCTACAAAAGGTGTGATCCAAATGTCACACAGCAAAAACTAAAGCTCCACAAAGCAAAAGAGCTTCCACTGTGATTAAGACATGCATGTAATAGAAACATTGCATATAAAATGTGGTTTTGGCAAGGACTGGGTGTCCAGTGGGGTGTGAGTTAAAGCAATTCCCAGGAAGGTAGGCCCCGAGTGTGGCAGTTGTTTCTAAGTGTGTTTGTGCCCGTTTCAAAGAAGGGAAGGATGTCACTCAAGGTGAGGGGTCACTTAATGTTGTTTGACTGGAGTTCTGTGAACAGCTCTGGTGCCCCAAGATAAAAAGGACATGGAAGCTGGAGCAAGTGCAGAGGAGGCCACGGAGGTGCTGAGGGGACTGGAGCTCCCCCGTGGAGCCAGGCTGGGAGAGCTGGGGCTGCTCAGCCTGGAGAGGGGAAGCTTTGGGGTGACCTCAGAGCTCCTTCCAGGGTCTGAGGGGCTGCAGGGGACACAGAGAGGGAAATTCCTTAAGAACTGCAGTGACAGGACAAGGGGAAAAGGGGACAAATTGAGATAGTTTAGGTTGGATATATGGAGGAAACTCTTCCCTGGGAGGGTGGGGAGGCCCTGGTACAGGTGCCCAGAGAAGCTGTGGCTGTCCCTGGATCCCTGGCAGTGTCCAAGGGGCTTGGAGCAGCCTGGGATAGTGGAAGGTGTCCCTGCCATGGCAGGGGTGGCACTGGATGGGCTTTAAGGTCTATTCCAATCCCTTAACACTGAATGAATCTGTGATCCTGTGGCTGCTGCTGATAAGGAAAATTCAGCCCAGTGAGGCGTTGAGGGCTTCTGTTGTCCTTGGGGTGGCCGAGGCTTCTTGGAACTGCTTCTCCAGGGATGTCCCTGGATCCCAGCTGCAGCTGCACACTGGCCTTGCTGGGGTGCTGCAAGTGGTCCCTGCTGTCAGTCCTGTGCCTGGGGCTCAGCCCCTCTGCAGAAACCCCACGGTGGCTGAGGCAGGGCTCTGTGCTCAGGCTCTGCAATGCACCCTGTGGACACACCCCAAACCATACCTGCCCTAACGTGTTAAATACCATCAGTGTTAGCACAGGCCCTCTGGAACAGTAAATTGTCCCTCCTAGGAGTTGCTGGTGCCTTTCTGATTGTTAGTAAAGGGTGGGACACATGTTGCAGGACACCATAGCAGCCTTGGAGCACTGGGAAAGTCTGATCTTGGCAGGGGGAAAAGGAGAAGGTCAGACCTGTGGGCTGATGCTTGCTGCTGGCTTAAAACTTGTCACTTCAGCTAACAGACACTGAATGATGTTTTATTTTGAGTGAGATCCTTTCCCTGCTCTGCAGAATAGACTGTTGCTTGTAAGTTCTGTGTGTGTAATTGCAGCAGTCAGAAAGTGAAACGACTGCCTGAGCTGCTGTGAGGATCCTTTGGGAAGAGCAGCTGCCTGAGTTAAAGAATGCCTTTTCTGAGGCCCAGACCATACTTAGAACCCTGTATGGTTTCTGGATGCACTGGGTGTACTGAGAGTCTGTCAGTGCACAAAAATAGTGTAGTAGACAGGGGTTTTTTCATTACTTGGTTCTGACTGTCCCATGTGCAGAGTAACTAACTTCTGCTGACTTCAGCCAAGCTCCCCCTCAGTGTCTGTAGGGACAGGGCCATAGTTCTACATCTCCAATGTGGAGAGGAAATGATCACTTAATTCTTGTCATACCTGATGTCAGCTGTTTTAGTGCAGTTCTTATAGCAGTGCTGTTGTAGGGCAAAAGCTTCCTAATCACCCAACTTCCTGATGTGCTGTTTGTCCTAACAAATGTCCATCTGTCCTGCTTCCATCTCTGACCCCAGGGCTTAATGTACCAGGATGCATCGAGGTGGGGGATAACTCTGCAGACCTATGTCCAGCTGACCATGCTGGAGCAGCACACCAGGCCCATGGTAAGGAAACTTCTTTTAATTTTAAGAGTAATTAGATGTGGTTATGAGTGCTAAATCCTTTTAACCTTGTGTTCAAGAGTTAAGATGCTGTGTTTGTTCATTCTTTGTTCCTGCAGTGAGCAGGAATTTCTGTGGTGCAGACATTGATACGCTCAACGTGTGCTCTGGGGGTAAAACCCCTGCCTCCTGCCTCCTGCTCACAACTTCCCCAAACTGCTCCTGCTGTTTGGGCACACCTTCTGGAGCTAGGCTTGCACAAATCTCTTCCTCATTTCATGTCAGTGACTTGTCTGTGATTTCATTATTTTGAATCTTTGGCAAACACCAAGTAATCTTGTGTTAGAATTCACAGTACTGCTTCCTGCTGTCTAGTACAAATGTAGCCATTGCTTCTTCTGTTTATGCAAAATACTTCCACTACCATTTTCTATTGCTTTTTCAGGTGGTTTACATCTTTTTTTTTCCTTCTAATTGTTTCTTTTTTATATATATTAAATTTCAGGTCCTACCTTTTTATTAAGATTTCTTCATTCTTTTGTCCTTCAGATACCTTTTGTTACATCCTGTGCTGTCTTCCCTTCCCTGATTACAAGACCTGGTCTTAACATGCCCTGCTTATATATTACTGATTGTCCTTATGTTCTGTTTTCTGAACAGCAAACCTTTAGAGGTGCCAAATATGGAAATGGCACATACAATCATCAGGTTTTTGGAAGAGGTGTTTTTCCAAGACAATAGAAGTCCTGTTCTGTTGGTGAAGTTCATTCAAGAATTCCTGAGGATTTCCCTGTATTGAAATTTGAGCTTTTTTGTAATTTGAGCCTTGCTGGAGCCATTTTGGCTTCGTTAATGTGCAGAAACCTGGGTGAGAAGTTGCTCTGCCAGGCCCAAGAGTGTCAGAGCATCTCCCTGCTCCAGTGTGAAGTGCTGGTGGAACACATGCAGGGCTGGCTGAGGCCAGGGCTCTTGTCAGCTGCAGTTATTTATTTTAAAAGTCCTGTTTCCTTTCTTGAATGTCTGATGTCAGCCCTGTGCTGTGACCCAGCAATGCACGGGATGGAGCAGCAATTTGGAGAGCAGTAGTACCCATTGTCCTGCAGATCCCAAGTGGATTGCTGCTTTTTTGTACCCTCAGTTAGCTCTCACTGAGCACTTAGCTTTGAACTGATGTGGGAATAACAAATTAGAGTAAGATCAGGAGTCCTTGTTTGTCTTGTGGTTCCCACCCTCCCAGTAAGTTTGTTTCTCACAAGATCTGAGAATTGTATTTCATACGTGTCATATGAGTCTGCAAAGAAACAAGCAGGAAAATGTACAGGGTCAAGTTTTATGTTGCAGGTTTCCCCCATCAGGATGATGGAGCGATCGATTCACAGTGCAAAACACGTTTTTGTGGAAAACCTGTATCGAAGGTATGGGGGAGGTGGCTTTCTACTTTACTTGGATTAATTATTTTAAATATATATCTAATCAAATGATAATTTCTTTGGTAATGTGTATTTAAGGGACTTGAGAAATCTGCCAGTTCTGTGTTGGAGTGGCAGTGTGTTTGGCATGGGCTGTGCTGCCCAATTCCTGGCATTGGACTCTGGAAAACCTTTTTTACCTGTGCTCCTGAATATTTAGAACTCAGTATTGTCTAGACACCACCTATTGAAGTTATCTGCTCTCCAGCTGAATACCCAAATCTTGCTTGAATCAAACACATGCTGGAGAGGTAAAAATCCATGAGGATATAAAAATGAGACTGTAGGAGGGAGAGAACTGGGCAGTGTTATCCAGTGTGGCATCCAGGATTGGCATTTGACAGGATCAAAATAGACTGCAAGCTTTGGTAGGCTGTGAGTAAAGAAAGAACAATCACCTGTTACCTGCCGAGGTATAACTCACCCATCCCAAACCAACTGAAATAGTTCAGGAATCAGTTTGATTGTTTGGGATGCTGACCTGTCAGGAATGTCTGCGACAGATGAGTTTTAGTGGGTTTTTCAGTGGCCTTGAGGGACAAACCCAGTTTGTGCCACAAGGTGTCACCCAAACTGCACGAGCACCTCGCTGCCACGGGAATGTCTTTGGAAGTGGGGAGAGACACACATTATTCATCCCAGTCCACACACAGTGCAAGCAGCCTAGAATATACTCCTTTTTAGTTAATGACTTCTTTTCAATGTAGACAGAGTGCTTTTTTCCCAGAGGTTGTCGCCCTGTTCTTTTACAATTCTTTCAGCCTTCTGAAATGTTTATATACTTGGAGTCAGACCCTCAGAGTTCTCACAGATTTTTCATAAACAATTCTATTATTCGGGTAACAACTGTTTGCTGTTGACATTTCTCCTGGTTAGGAGGAGACACTGATGGACTGTGACTCTGACCAGTGTGGTTGAAGGGGTTGAACCCCTTCATCCCATCTGGTCTCATTTTCAAAACTGTATAAATACTGAAGTGAAAAATTAAATTGGGATTTTTCTCTCTTGGGCATCTGTGCTGTGTCTGTGTCATTCTTTGTTTCAGTAGTGCTTCAAAAGGTTTAGTTGCTATGAGGCTAAATCTGTTTGTGACAACTCTGTGAATTAATTTAATAAGAATAACAACAGTTTTAAGGGCATCTAAGGTGTTTTGTGGTTTCAGCACTTTTCAAATGTTGGAAAAAAGGCATTTTGTTTTGTTACAGCAAGCTAGAAGGCAGATGATAGTACCAACAGCAAGCCAAAAGGATGTGTAAAAGGATTATAAATAAAACAAGGAATAATTGAAGAATGTATGAAAGTAGCTATTTTGTGACCCATTAAGAAATGAGTCAATCTGGCTGTGTTAGGTGAGTTTTAAATGTGTGCACATGAGTGAGGGTGCACATGAGGGTGTGCTGTAGGTGAGCACTGCAGTTCACTGTCCCTCTGAATCCATCAGTAGTTATGATAGAAAATTCCTTCTGTTCATGTTGGACTTAGGCAGTAAAAAACGTGACTTGGGAGGAGTCAAATGTCAGCAAACTTTGGAAATTTAAACACCATTTTGTGCCTTTTGTATTCCCTGTATGTTTATGGCTCTTGAGCCAGAGTCCTCCCGGGGAAAGCAAAGGTGTGTTGTCGGCAGGGCAGGTCAGTGCAGAATTGACTTGGCTGTATCTGTCTTTTAGGGTAAGAACAGTGGGGCTTTTTCTTATTTCCAGTTCCTTTCAACCCTCCTGTTTCCCCCATCTATCCTGGAGAAAAGTAGCACAATCAAAGTTTGGCTGATATAGATCCGTGCTGCCCAGAACTGATGTATTAGAAGGGCAGCAGTGACCAGTGTTAACCCATTTCTGGATGGCAGATCAAGAGGGGAAGTGGTACAAACAGGTATTTCTGCTTTTTTCCATCTTAGGGAAATATCTTCATTACTGTTGCTCAGTTTTGCAAGTGATCAAAGCAAGTTGCCAGCGGACTCGTTTAGAAATCTGTGGAGTATTTTTCTTCAGTCCTATTTAAAATGGCATAACTGGTTTTAATGATTCAGCTGGAGAGCACAGGAGCCTCCCATCTCCCTCTTTTTTACAATTTTTCTATTGCAGAAGCATTTAGGAAAGAGTATGGAATATGTGTTACTGTTGCCAGTTTTGAGGAGAGGATACTGTAGAATTAGTAATATTTGACAATCAGAATATGGTAATAAGTGAAAATTGATACACTAATAAAAACATAGTATGTGATTCTTAACATGTCCTCAGTAACTCCCTTTTACCTGACTTGTCTGATACTTTATTATTGTTGCTGAGATAACTTTGGGACATTTGTCTCCAACATTTTGTGCTCTGAGTTCAGAGTTCCAGTTAAGCATATTGGATATTTCACTACTCTTTCCACAAATATTTCTTACAGTGGGAGTAAATTTATTGACACATTGACATTATATTTTTGCTGCCTTTTACTGTGCCTTCTGTAAGGCATTATTGGTGCTGCTCAGTAAATCCAGACCTTCTGGTGACATGCTCTGGGACAGATTTGAACTGATGCTGATACAGAATACCTGAGNAATCTTGGGTTTTCTCTTTTATAAACAAATTGTTTATGTGGCCTTCAATTTGCGTGGGCATAATGTTGGCCTTCTTTTCATAAATGTTGGAGTAAATGGGGAGGGATTCTGGTCAGGTGAGCAAAATGAGAATTTGGAGTTGATCTCTGCATCCTGCTCAGTGAGTGACGCCTCTTGTCTTTGTTCAGTGGAAAAATGCCAGAGGTGGATTATGCTGTCCTAAGTGAATGGTTTGACTGGATCCAGAACAACACTGATGTTTCAGTTGATTTGATAGGTAACATCTTGATGGGTCTGGAGGGCTGTGTTTGTGGGTGGGTTTCCTTTCTGGGAGAAAAAGTAATTCTTGTTTCTTGGCTCATAAATAATCACATTATTCAGTATAAAAGTGAGCACCATCAGACAGCTTAGGTTTGCGGGTGGTTCATGGGTTGATTCATGGTAGTGCCAAAGGGGAGGTCCAGTGGTGGTACCCAAGCCAGGATCTTTCCCTTCTGTAGTTTGTCAAGTCAGTTACTTTGCTTTTAAAGCTGATCCTTGAACATAACTATTAAAATTTTCATTCCTGCAGTTTACTTGCAGACATCTCCTAAAGTTTGTTATGAGAGGCTAAAGACACGATGCAGGGAAGAGGAAAAAGTCATTCCTCTGGTAAGGAGTTGCTCTGATATATATGCTTACAAGGAGCTTTGAAAATGGAATGATTCCGGTCTAATACTAAAATACTAAAATTGTATCCTGAGTATATTGCCAAAATGTGGTGCAGCTGTTTCCACTGCAAACTAAACCCTGAATATTGAATTTTGATTTATTTTAAAAAGTGATCTGTCATGCACACTGACTCTCCCAGGTGTTCTGTTATAGTAATCAGTGCACTGTAGCTGACTTTAGGTGCAGTATTACTCAAGTGGTAATCTTCTCTAAGATGTAAAAGTCAATTGCCTTTGTACCATTAAATGGCACAAAAGCACCCAGGTGACACACGGGTACCTGGGCTTGGAGGTGCTGAGATTTCCCTGGGCACTTTGTTGTCTGCTCTCACCAGGATGTTTGTGCATGAAAAATGTCTCTGCTGTGGCTGAAAAGAAGCAACTCCTTGAAAAGTGCAAGCTTGGGAATCTGCTTTAAAACAAACTGTGGTGATGGAACAGAGTCTTTCTGTGCCAGTTTACAGCATGGCCCTTCATGCCACTGACCAGACATAAAAGCAGTTCCCTCTGCAGCTCTGGGTGGGTGGCTCAGGAGAAGCAATTGTCAGTGGAAGATCAGTGCAAAGAGCTAAATTTTGGGCCACATGAAATTTTGCCTTGGGAATAAATCCTGTGATGGATTTGAAGAGCTCTTGTGTTATTTTGCAGCTCTGCTGAAGAGGAGGGGAGCAGTTATGAATGAGTAATGTGAAGTGGTCTCCATGAAGAAAAAAACCAATTGATGACAGGCAGAAGAGCTTTTAGAGGAAATCGAGTTACGAGAAAGTGAACTGGGAATTTTAGGGAAATGTATTGACACAGAAAGTGCCTCCCATACATATTCTTTGTAGCCTTGCCTTTTTTGTCATTACTTTGTTGTATTTTTCTCTGTAAAAGTCTTGAACCACATTTTACCTGTGGGAGAGAATCATGGTTGCTTGATCTTAAAAGGAGCTGAGAGCCCTGTGCTCCTGTAAGTCGTGTCTTTGAGGTCTTCCTGGAGTTAAACTTTGTACTGGGAATTAATTTTTCTCAAAAACCTTCTGATGCTTTTTATCTTTTGTTAGTGGAAGATACGTGTTGCAGGCTTTTATATGTGTCTCTTAACTACTTCCAAATGGATAAAGATTGCAATGTGTGTGTCATCCCTGGGCATTTGTGTTATTCCAGTGCCTCTTTTCTAGGAATATTTAGAAGCTATTCACGAGCTGTACGAAGAGTGGCTCATTAAACGTGCTCTGTTTGAAGTGTCCTGCCCAGTACTTGTGAGTATTATTTTAATTACAACCAATTAGGCATGTGGAGGATTGTGCTTTACAAATAATAGGAGCATTGTTTAGTGCTAAAAGTAAATAAATCTGCTTTTCTGATAACCTTTGGAGAAGGACAGTCTCAGACAAACATGATAGCTGTTGGTGTGTAGCATAAAAGTGGGGTCTGCCATCTCTGCAGAGGAATTTGAGGGGCTGTGCAGTGAGATTGCTTGCAGGATCAGCGTGTAGCTTTTCAGGGAATGCCAGATTCCCAGCAGAAAGCAGCTTGGGGAGATCCCTAGCAGTATTCCAGTTTGACTGCATTAGCAGTCCTGTTCTGTTGTCCTCAAAAGAAACCAAGTTCCATGGTGTCAGTTATTTCCGGTGTTCATCTTCTTCTTTCCAAGGTTATTGGAGCTGACCATGACATGCAGAAAATGATAGAGAAGTATGAAGAAAACCGGGACCAAATACTGAACGCCTCTAACAGACAACACCATTTATAAAGCCTGTGACTGTTGTATCAGAAATCATCTACTGAAGTCTGATTTGGTATTTTTAATATTTAAATATAATGGGTATTGTTTTTGCACTATGCTTTGTAGAATGCTGTGGACTGACAGCTCTGAAATTATCAGATACCAGTCAGGAACAGAATATGAGCCAATTTGCTTTCTGTTTTTAGGTTTTCCATCAGCTTTACTGTGTCAGTTTTGTTCAGCTAAAATATGGCTGTTTCCCTTATTTCCCACTTGACTGCTGCTTCCTAGAAGTAACTTTAATGTCTTCCCCCCCCCCCCCCCCCCC